>CM034150.1:760628457-760890398 GCA_019776745.2 Taxus chinensis | reverse complement strand
TGAGGGGGCTGACCATTTTTCTCCTCCAGATCGATCTGAAGTTGGGGTACCACCCGCTCTGGCTTGTCGGAGACAGATTTCACAAGACAGATTCCGCCAAGATATGCCCTCCAGTTCACTGGTACCTTTTGGGTTTGACGAATGCCCCCCGCAGTAGTTATGTGGAAGGAATGGGGTATTCATGCCCTGCCTCGATCGCTTCATACTCATCCTGCCTTGATGACATTCTGATTACTCACACACCGTGAGGACATGAGGAGCACCTTTGCAGTTCTTCGGTGTCTTCGCGAGCAGCGCCTTTACTGAACTTTGAGAGTGTGGGGTTCGTTCGACGAGGTGCAGTATTGGGGGGGGCACGTTAATTTCTTGGGAAGTATCGCATCGATTTCCTTCCAAGATTCAAAGCCTCCTGGATTGCCACACCACTATGTACCGAGTGCGTATTTCAATGGATAGCATATCTACAGAGGTTTGTTTCGACGTCTCTTTGATTGCGTCCCCCATCACGCTCTTTCTCTTCACAGCGGAAAGTGAAGTTGGTATGGCAGATAATGTTGAGCAGTCCTTCAGTACAACTGAAGAGTGCCTTACGAGAGCACCTACCTTGCAAGTGCCGGATCCTCATGGAGAGTTTTTTTCGTATCGCGATCTTCCTTGGCCGGATTGAGGAGTGCTAATGCAGGAGGTAAGAGTGTTTCCCTTTGAGTTTCGCAAACTCAATTATACTCAAATTTCCGACCCCTGACCTCGACTTGCAGCAGTAGTAATTCCGAGTACGATGGAGACTTTTTCGTCCTTGGCCGGAATTACCCTCGGGAACGATCACTTATCTTTCGCCACCTCTTCACGCAGCCCAACTCAGCAACGCCGTGCAGCGGCATTGGATGGGTACTTTGTGAGTATGTGAATGGAGAGAGATCCAACATGTTGAGGAAGAGAACGGTGGGGGGGGGCCAAAAGAAAAAAACATTGCCTTGAGTAACGGAGCCTGTGCTATTGATGGCCCCTCAATGGGCCAACAGCTTTTACGGAGTAGAGATGTCTGCAGCGCTTCCATCCTGACGTTTCTAGTCCCTCGCAGCCATAGCAAGATTGAGTCTCAGAGACCCCCTGGGGGAGATTTTGATGGATTCTCCGTATATCCTATGGTCTTCTCGACACGAGGTCGAATCTATGTTCCAGCTGATGAAGCTTGAGACTGACATTTTGACAAGGCTCATCGGCACCTATTCACCCATCCCGTGTAAGATATGCAGCGCACCGTGAGAAGCTGTACTTTTGGAGAGGACTTCGGAGAGACATAGCTCATTTTGTATCCCTTGTTAGAGTGCCAGAGGGTGAGGCCGACATCAGGCAGCGGCTGGCCTTCTGTGTCCGCACGACATCGACCGGAGTGGAAGTGGTACACCATTTCCTAGGATTTCCATGTTGGTTGCCAACTTCGAGATACCACCACGAGCCATCATGTCAGTGGATAATTGATGAAGGTAGCTCCACTTTTCTCCTCCAATGAAGCCTACCTATCAGCAAGTGCAGTAGCACGAGTATACCTTGGCTGATATTGTCAAGATTAATGGGATCCTTGGATATCATTTCGAACCGCGACCCTTGGGTACCCTCCCATTTCTGGACCACCATCCATATGCCCCGCGGGACTAGAGGAATTTCAGTACAGCTTATCACCCTGAACAGATGGATTAGACAGAGAAGTGTGATCAATTCTGGAGGACATGCTCAGGATGTACGGGGTGGATCTCAGTCGAGATGGAGAGGATCTCTGTAGTTGGTGGAGTTTGCCTACAGTAATATTTCCAGAGTTCGAGGCATGGCTCCTTTAGCATAGTATTGTAGAGAGTGCGGACACCTCTATGGGACAGGATTTGAGGACAGGGTTTTCCTCTTGGGCCCAGCATTATTACAAGATGGAGCAAGCGGTTCTTGATGAGCAGAGGTTCCGGAGGCTCAGATAGCAAGATAAGTAATGCAGACCACAAGCTCTCGCACTTTTTGAGGTTAGCACGAAGGTGTTTCTTCGTCAGGCCACTAAGGCCCCCTGTCCGTTATGGGAAAAGGTCTAAGCGTGCTCCTAAGTTTGTGGGACCCTTTGAGATTCTGGAGCGCCTCGGCCCCTTATCCTCTCGTCTAGCACTCTGCCACCTAGCGTATCGCGCGTCCGATGATGTAATTCACGTTTCGGTGCTTAGGAGATATGTTTTTCTGATCGCTTCTCATGTATTAGATTGACTGCATTGCGTGCAGGACAGGGCACTGTTATGAGGGGAGCCCGTGCGCCGTTTAGGTCGCAGGACCCTGGGGCCTTCCGCGCAGAGAGATTGATCAGGTCCGGTCCAATGGGCTCGATACATAAGACTGCTGGCTACTTGGAGGATGCTACATCATGCGCGCTCAGTTCCACACTTTATTTTCATGACTTCCAGTGAATCCTATCTAAGGGGAGGGGGAGTAATGCCCACTTCCCTACGATCTTAGTTGATTATCATTGGAGTATGCATCGACTTTACGTTTGACATGCTTAGCTTATGTTGATTACATTAGGTTTTGGACTAACACATTGGGATTATGGTTAGATTTGTTTTCAGGATGATCTCAACTGACTCATAACAGACTATTGATATGGAGATATTTTATATAATAATATTTGCTGTGTTCTATTCTAACATTGGATGCTTCGCCCGGATAGAGAATGGTAGTTGTGGATTTGCATTACGCGGTGTTGGAAAAGATGATATCATAATTAGATGGGGAATTAGACCTAGAAATAAATTGCTTTAATTGTCCGTATAGAATTTAATAATTGTCATGCATAGGCTGGTTGGGATATTGTGACTGGCCACCAGGCGAGAGGTATTGGTGCATGGGGCAGAAACTCAACCAATGAGCACCCACCATGAGGGTGAATGGGGGACCAAACCACAGCATGTCGGGGTGGTTGCAAACACTGTCGTCAAGGCACTGGAAACGGTATTGTGTAGCTTGGTCTTGGAGTGTGGAGAAAATTTTCTGGGGGTACTGTTCGAATGGTACCCTGGGGTTGATAATTTTATTTAATTGCTTTATTTACTATAGTAGGTGTTGCATTTAGGATCCCTTCTTTTATTACTTGGCTAAGTAGTTTTAGATGATTTAAGTATCCTGGTGGTTCGTCAGTGGATGTAATAATTTGTTGGTTGGCTCCTTGAAGCCATGTGTTTTCTGCTTGTATTGAATGGCTTCTCTTGATGGTTGACCACGGCCAAGCGCGTGAAAACTACTCGAGTTGAGTGGGGCAATGTTGGGGGACTTGTGGGACAAGTTAACTTGTCCACACTTCCCAATACCCATTAGACCAACCATACTCTGGGTTGGGAATCCAAAAAGGGCTATTTATGTTTTTGGAAGGGAATAGATTTGGTGAGTGCATTTTCCTCATTTGCGTTATGTACCCTTAAGGCTACTGGGAAAGGTTGAATGGGAAAGAGGGTGTCATCAACAATCACCCATCTATGTGTTTGGGATTTGAATTGACCTTGTAGATGGTTTGAGGATGTGGTTATGTGTGCAGCCACTGAGCCACATCACCCCTCACCCCTTACCTCTGGATCTATTGATTGAAACTCTCTCTTGTTAGGGTTATAGCTGTTTTTGTTGTTGTTGAAGATTTTCTGGGTTATTTGGGGAGAGAGGAATTGGGTAAATAGATAGAGAGAGTTTTTGGACTGCAATGCTTGATTGATTTGGGAAGGGCTTGGACAAGTTCTTGGTTGAGGCTACTCCAAAATAAGTTAAGGGAACCCTCTCCTTTGTTTTTTTTTGCTTTCATATTATTATTGCTTTTATGCTAACTTGTAAGAACTGCATTCTTACCTTTTGGTGTATTTGCAGATGGATTGAAATGCTTTTTGTGTATATAGGGAGAGTCATGGGAAGACACATGAGGGGTTCAAAATATTGATTAGGATTTGTTGAGGGTTTTAGAGGGAAGCCCTCTTGGGTAGGAATGTTTACATTCTACTTGCTTTGTGAGCCATAGGAGGAGCTAAGAGTATAGGAGGAAAGGGTACTTGAGGGAGGCATAGATTTATATGGGCTTGTGTTCGTTTTTTGTTGGAGGGTTTTTGGATTGGCCTCTCATCTCATTTGGGATCATAAGGCAACATGCATAGTTCCTTCTCTGGTTTGGCTTGGATGCAAGCCTTGTTGTGTAATGTTTTAAATGTTATTGGGTGGGTGTCCTTTGTTTCTCCTATTTTAGCTTGATGTTGTGATAAACTTTTATTGTGAAGCATTTATAGTCCTTGAGTTGGAGATCACCCCCTCCATTGGTTTGTTTTGGGGCTCGGGGATCAAGGGAGGAAATTGCTTCTCTCCCCATTGATGTGGTTGGTAGGAGATGTTGCCTCTCGCCCCTATCTTGGTTGGATGGAAATACGTGGAGTTGGAGCATGATGAATAACACTTGGAGCACGAAAACCCGTGGTTTTGACATGTTAAAATACATTAATTACCCACTTAGTGGAGAAAGAAATGTAATATTGCTTGATTTCTTTAGATTTTTCCTTATTGTCATTTTTTTGCTACTAAATTAGGATATGAGTAAAGGATTTTGGAGGAAAGTTGTTTTTGAAACTTCATTGTAAGCTTTGTAATGTAGGAAATCACAGGTGCAAAGAAAAAGGATACCACCCTTTCATTCTATTTTAACTGTCTGGAACCTCTTATAAGTATTGATCTTGTTGAAAATTTAGTAGATCTTGTTTAAAAACTTCATGGAATTAGTATTACTCTTTGGTGGAATTTTTAAAAAGAAAAAAATATTCACAGGAGAAATATACATATAATTGTTACCTTAGTTCAAAGAGAAGTGTTGCAAGGTGGAATACAGTACTCCACCATCTTATTTGTTGATATAATAGACTTCAGCTCAATACATAACCAGCCAATAAAAGTCCATCTTCTAGTTCTCGTCATGTTTTGCTTCATTTAAGAATTCGTTGTGAAGTATTATGAAATGTATAAAAAAAGAGGAAGGGAATAAACTAATCCCGTTGAAACCCCTTAACAAATTAATAACGGAAATGAATCGAAACTCTTTAAGTCCATTCTATGCCCTATGATGTGTGTTAGAAGGAAATCCAATGTAAAGAACTGTTAGCTCAGTAGTTATACCCAATGTCCCCTTAATACTTAATCAGGAAATTGATATTTGGGGGGGGGGGGAATATAACCAATCTATTTATTGTACAACAACTAATGAAATTACATTTTGTTTGGATACTAAGCTAAAATACACCATTAATGTTTATTGTGTTAAATCAGTATCCTAATACGGACTGCACTAGAAGACCCTACGTATCCTCTAATATATAGACCTCCCTAAAGTTCCGGCAACCACCGACTGCAATTTCGATCCAGATCCAAATGCGATCCTTGTTACTATGTTAGGATTTTCATTACTTTCCAGGGTTTATTCACAAATGAGCATTTGTAATCTTATATTTGACAGGATAGTCCTATTTTCCGGAACACACATCGCCAGTGTCGATGGAGTGGGCTGTCTGAGATAATGTTAAACAAACCCCCTTGATTGCAAAGAACATACGCGAAGTTTGGAGAGGGGTGGTCGGGAGGTCATCGCAAATACGTAAGATTCAGTAACTTGACATCTGAGCTCTGGCGGCTTTTATGAGTAAAAAAAAAAAAAATCTGAGAGTCCATTCCCCTGTGCCAACTGCTTTTCCGCCATGAATGTATTGAGATTGCAGTGTTTCTGGTATGATATTCCAAGTCCAATTTGGCTCAATTAATATTCTAAATATGAAACGAATCCACCGTCCTCCCTGTGTAGGCGACTTGGACTCCGACTCGTTCGAATTAGGATCATTCGACACCTAAACCAGATAACACCATAGTTAACAAAACCGGTTTGCTGGAAACCCCATTGGCTTTCCCTCCCGCGCGTCCTGGCAATCCACCATTGTTGCGCACTCCACGCGCCATATATATTATCTAACGTGTGAAGTAGATTGTGCCTTTCCCACGCACAGTAGCTCTTCCTTATTCTGCCCCTTCCACGCTCACAGGTGACTAAAAAGGAAAAAAACAGTCTTCCCCCGGCCAGGAAGTTACAAGTGTATCCATGTGGTAACACGACGCGTCCCAATGGTTGTAGGCGGCTGGTATCTGTGGAATTGGATTTTTCATACGCTAATTGTTTGAATTTGGAAGCGCCCTGTGGAAAGACCGTCATGGCCGCGCAAATTTGAAATGGGCCACCCACTGCCCAGCCTATTCATTTATACTAAATTTAAAAGTCTTCCCAAACTCCTTGTTTCCATGTACACAGAGATTAACATTTTGGTTTCGCTTTATTTAATCTTTATAGGTAGTTAAACTTCATAACGGCATTATAGGCATCACTTACTTTGCAAAAAAAAAATCGGTATCAATTCATACCGAATATAAAAGAGACATATATATAGATACGTATAAATATAGTATAGCTAAATACATACATATATATTGTTATATATATAAATCTACAATTACTATATGTACATGTTAGTTCGAAAGATCGAATATAACAAACATAAGTAATATATATAATGTATATGTGTGTATATCATATATATATAGGCTACAAACAATCTGTGCGTTAAAATGTATTAAACATACGTATATTAAATTTATTAATTTTGAAAACATGTAACTTTACCGAATACCAAGTAAGAATTAGAGACCGAATTGGCCTTTGAATTCGACGCAAATAAATTATGCCTTGCTCTCGAATTACCTTCCCGTTACTATTGCCTATCACCAGCACCAACGTCAGACCATAACTCGAAGACACCCTCCTTTTCTTGCGAGACGTCGAAGGAGACTTAACTCTTTCTTATCATCGTTCCCGAAGCATTAACGGGACGAATTTTAGTTGAGCCTGTATTCAGCTCACCATCATCACAAAAAAAGTGTCGCATTTTCGGGTCTCTTGTCCGTTGCGCGTCAGCATTGTCATGTTCGTGAGTGGTGGCGCGGCTATTTTCCCGGTGTTACAAAGTTTGTATTCCATTAAATGATGAAATGTTTGATGGTTTAATCTTTTACTAAGCAGAAATACCATGGAAAATGGATAAAAAAGGCTATTCACACTGTCGCTGATTATTATTTATTTTTTGATTGTGAAAAAATTATTTATAATTTTTGTGACATTTGAACTAGTTTTAATAAATTATTAAAACAAAAATCCTTTCCGTTCTAAAATAATTTGATTTAAAAAAATCGTTATTTTCTTTTCTTGTTTATTCATTTTTTTTTTTACTTTCTTTTGATCCATAAAATTATCACATTATTTTTTGTGAAATAATTTTGAAATAAAAATTATCATACATATTATAATGTAAGTAGGCTTTGATTTTGTTTTCATATGTTTTCTATAAAGCAATTATTTCAAATATAATTAAAAATATAATTATATTTTCTAGCTATATTATAATTTAAGTATTATGAAATCTTGTCTTTTTTAATCAGCACGGGTATACCCGTGGCTAAAGTAAATTTTAGCACCATTTGACTATTGTTTTTCTCTATATTTCATATTACAATGGCAGTACATCACGTACGTACTCAAAGTTATGAATTTTCATTTATACATACAAAATTGTTTATACTGATAGGCGTGATTTAATGTCTAATTTTTATATTCTTTTATCAGGGACCGACTTGATTGTCTATTTATACTATGAGATAGTTAAGGCGTCTAAGAAGAAATAATTTGGACGCTACATAGACTACTTAGATCTTAAAGAGTGTAGATGAAGATTAGTTCCAGGCAAAGAATGAATTCTCTTCCGGCATTTCAAAAATATTCCTACCAATGGGAATTTTTGAAAAATGGGGTTGCCCCTCCCCCCTAACTAATCTAGCTAAATTTCTATTACAAGTTCCCCCTTCCTATAGGTCTTCAACAATCAAATGTTAGCTCATTCTACTAATGAATAATGCCCTATTATAAACATTGATAAATGCATCTCCCGTAAATCGTCACAAAATGTTTGTGTTTAGCTTTGTTTCTTGTATGTGGGTTTTTGAGAAAATTTTCTTGAGGGGGTAATGTTCTAATGTGACCATGGGGTTGAGAATTTTATTTAATTGCTTTATTTACTTTAGTAGGTGATTTCATTTAGGATGCCCTTCTTTTATTACTTTTGCTAAGTATGTTTAGATTAATTTAATATCTTGTTTTAGTCATGTGGATGTAATAAATTTTGTTGGTTGGCTCCTTGAGCCATGTGTTGTCTCTTGTATTGAATGCTTATCTTGAGTGTTGACCACTCCAAATCTCTTGAAAACTCGAATTTGAGTTTGAGGGCAATTTTGGGGGACTTGTGGGACAAGTTAAACTTGTCCCACACTTCCCAAAACCCCTTACCAACCATATCTATGGGTTGGGAATCCAAAAAGGGGGCTATTTATTGTTTTGGGAAGGGAAATATGACTTTGGAGTGCATTTTCCTCATTTTGCATTTAATTGTGCCTTAAGGCACATGGGAAAGGGTTGAATGTGGAAGAGGGTTGTCATTCAACCCAATCACCCATTTATGGTGTTTTGGGATTTGAATTGACCTTGGGAGATGGTTTGAGGATGTGTGATGTGGCATCCTACATGGAGCCACATCACCCTCACCCTTACCTTTGATCTATTTATTGAAACTTCCTCTCTTGTTGAGGGGTTAGAGCTTTGTTTTTGTGTTGTTGAAGAGTTCTTTGTTATTTGGAGAGAGAGGAATTGGGAGAAAGAGATAGAGAGAGTTTTTGGACTTGCATGCTTGGATTGATTTGGGAAGGAGCTTGGACAAGTTCTTGGTTTAGGCTACTCCAATGGAGAGGTAGGGAACCCTCTCCTTTGTTTTTGCTTTCATATTATTATTGCTTCTATGCTAAATTGTAAGAAATGCATGTCTACTTTGGTGTATTGTGAAAGATGGATTGAATGCTTTTTGTGTAGTATAGGAGAGGTCTATGGGAATACACATGAGGGAGGCAAAAGAGTAGATTAGGATATTGTGGAGGGAGTTTGAGAGGGATGCCCATCTTGGGTAGGAATGTTTACATTCTACCTTGTCTTTGAGGGAGCCATAAGAGGAGGGAGGCATAAGAGTATAGGAGGAAAAAGGGGTACTTGAGGGAGGCATAAGAGTTATAGGGGCTTGTGTTATTTTGTGGAGGGTTTTGGATGGGCATCTCATCTCATTTGGGAGGCATAAGGGAAACATTCCCATAGTTCCTTCTCTTGTTGGCTTGGATGCAAGCCTTGTTGTGTAATGTTAAATGTTATTGTGTGTCTCTTGTTCTCCTATTTTAGCTTGAATGTTGTGAGAAACTTGTATTGTGAAAGCATGTATAGTTGCCTTGAGTTGGAGACCACCCCCCCATTGTGTTGTGTTTGGGGCTCGGGGATCAATGGAGGAGATTGCTTCTCTTCTCCATTGAGATTTGGTTGGGAGGAGAGTGTTGCCTCTCCCCCTATCTTGGTTGGGATTGGAAATACTTGGAGCTTGGAGCATGAATGAAGAACACTTGGAGCACGAAAACCTTGTTTTTGACAATGTTAAAATATCATGTAATTACCCACCTTGAGTGGAGAAAGAAATGTAATATTGTCTTGATTTCTTTAGATTTCCTTATTGTAAATTTGTTGCTACATAAATTAGGATATGATGTAAAAGGATTTTGGAGGAAAGTTGTTTTTGAACTTCATTTGTAAGCTTGTAAATGGGATGGAAATCAAAGGTTGCAAAGAAAAAAGATAACCCCTTTCATTCTATTTTAACTTGTCTTGGAACCTCTTATAAATGTATTGATCTTGTTGAAAAGTTAGTAGATCTTGTTTAAAACTTAATGGAATTATTGTAGTACTCTTTGGTGGAATTTTAAAAAAAAAATATTCACAAGGAGAAATATACATAATAGATTTTTACCTTATTGCTTAAAAGGAGAAGTGTTGCAAGTTGGAATACCAGGTACTCACCATTCTTATTTTGTTGATATAAAGACTTAAGTCTCAATAGCATAAAACATGCCAATAAAAAAGTCCATATTCTAGTTCTAGCATGTTTTTCTTCATTTAAGAATTCGTTGTGAAATTAATTATGAAATGTATAAAAAAAGAAGAAGGGGGAAATAAAACTAAATCCGTTGAAAACCCATTACAAATTAATAAAGGAAATGAAATCGAACCTATTTAAATCCATGCTATGCCTATGGATTTGTGTAGAAGGAAATCCCAATGTAAAGACTGTTAGCTCAGTAAGTTAGTACCCAATGTCCCTTAATACTTAATAAGGAAATTGATATTTGGAATATAAACCATATCTATGTATTGTTACAACTAATGAAATTACTATTTTGGATCCTAAGCATAAGAATACACCATTAATGTTTATTGTGTTAAATAAGTATCCTAATACGGACTGCAACTAGAAGACCTACGTATCCTAGAATAGAAGACCTCCTAAGTTCCGGCACACCAGACCGACTGCAAATTCGATCCAGATCCAGCAAATTCGATCCAGTACTTGTTAGGATTTTCATTACTTTCCAGGGTTTATTCACAAATGAGCATTTGTAAATCTTAATATTTGACAGGATATCCTAGTTGCAGGGAACAACACATCGACAGTGGCGATGGAGTGGGCAATGTCTGAGATAATGTTAAACCCTTGGATTGCAAAGAACATACGCGAAGAGTTGGAGAGGGTGGTCGGAGGTCATCGCAAATACGTAGAAGAGTCGGACCTTGGACAGCTGGAGCATCTGGCGGCGGTGATGAAGGAAAAAAAAAAAAAGCTGAGAGTCCATTCCCCGGTGCCACTGCTTATTCCGCATGAATGTATTGAGGATTGCAGTGTTTCTGGATATGATATTCCAAGCAAATTTGGCTTCATGAATATTCTAATATGAAACGAATCCACCGTCCTCCTGTGTAGGCGACTTTGGACTCCGACTCGTTCGAATTTGAGGATGCATTCGACACTAAACAGATAACACCATAGTTGAACAACCGGTTTGCTGGAAACGCCCATGGGGCTGTCCCTCCCGCGCGGCCTGGCAATCCACCCGTTGTTGCGCACTCCACCGCCATATATATTTATCTAACGTGTGAAGTAGATTGCCTTTCCCACGCACAGGAGCTCTTCCTTATTCTGCACCCTTATCCACGCGCACAGGGACTAAAAAGGAAAGAAAAACAGTCTTCCACGCGGCCAGGGAAGTTACAGTGTATCCATGTGTTAAACGACGCGTCCCAATGTTGTAGGCGGCTGGTAGACTGTGGGAGGTGGATTTTTCAATACCTAATTGTTTGAATTTGGAAGCGCCCTGTGGAAAAGACCTTCATGGCCGCCAAATTTGAAATGGGCCACCCACTGCCCAGCCTTATTCATTTATAACTAAATTGAAAAGTCTTCCCAAAACGTCTCTTGTTTCCATGTACAAAGGAGATTACAATTTTGGTTTAGCGCTTTATTTAATCCTTAGTAGGTAGTTAAACTTCTCATACGCATTATAGGCATCAATTACTTTGCAAAAAAAAAAAATCGGTATCAAGTCATACCGAAATATAAAGATATACATATATATAGATACGTATGTAAATATAAGTATAAATAAATACATACATATATATATATATATATATAAATCTACAATTACATATAATGTAACATGTTAGTTTCGAAAGATCGTAATATAACAAAACGATAAAGTAAGTATATATATATGTATATGTGTGTATATATATATATATATATACACAAATGTGCGTTAAAATGTATTAAACATACGTATATTAAAATGTATTAAATTTTGAAACAATGTAACTTGACCGAATAACAAAGTAAGAATAAAGAAATCGAATTGGCCTTTGAATTCGACGCAAAGTAAATTATGCCTTGCTCTCGAATTACCTTCCCGTTACATTGCTATCACAACAGCACCAGACGTCAGACAGAATAACTCGAAAGACGACCCTCCTTTTCTTGGCGATACGTCGAATGAGACTTAACTTCTTCTTATCATCGTTCCCGAAGCATTAACGGGACTAATTTAGTTTGAGCCTGTATGCGAGCACACCATCATCAAAAAAAAAAGTTTGTCGCATTTTCGGGTCTCTTGTTCGTTGCGGCGTCATCATTGTCGATGTCGTGAGTGTGGCGTCGGCTAGTTTCCGGTGTTACAAAGTGTGTATTCATGAAATGATTAAATGTTTATGGTTTAATATTTTATAAGCAAGAAATACAATGGAAATGGAAAAAGGCTATTCACAATGGTCGATGAGTATTTATTATTTTTTGATTGTGAAAAAATTATTTATAATTTTTGTGAGCATTTTGAACTAGTTTAATATAATTATTAAAAAAAAATCCTTTCCGGTCTAAAATAATTTTGATTTAAAAAATAATATTTAGTTTCTTTTTATTCAATTTTTTTTTAATTTTCTTTTGATCCAATAAAAATTATCATTATTCTTTTGTAGAATAATTTTGAAATAAAAATATATCATATATATGTATTAATGTAAGTAGGATTTGATTTTGTTTTCATAGTTTTCTATAAAGAATTATTTCAAATATAATTAAAATATAATTATATTTCTACTATATATAATTAAGGGTATTATAAAATAAGCTATGTCTTTTTTATCATGCAGGGTATACACATGGCTAAATTATTTTAGCAACCATTTGACTATTTTTTTTTTCTCTAATATTCATTACAAATGGCAGTAAATCAAGTACTACTCAAAAGTTATGAATTTTCATTTATACATACAAAATTTTTATACATTGATAGGCGTGATTTAATGTCTAATTTATTATATTCTTTTATCAGGGACCGACATTGATTGTCGATTTAGACTATGAGGAGAGGTTAATGCGTCTTAAGAGAAATAATTTGGAGCTACAAGAGAAAGAATTAGAGCTTAAAGAGTGTGAGATGAAGATTAGTTCCATGCAAAATGAATTCTCTTTCCGTGCAATTTCAGAAAATATTCCTACAAATGATGAATTTGATGGTATCCCAGCATCCCCCATAACTAATCTCTCTAAAAGTGCTATGACAAATTCCCTTCCTATAGGTCTTCAACAAGTCAATGTTAACTCAATTTCTACTATGAATAATGGCCCTAGTAGTACATTGATAAATGCATCTCCCGTAAATCGTCAACAAAATGTTTGTAGTAGCATTCCTTCTCATGGTGAATAATCAAATGATCAAACTGAAAATCTTCTGTCAAATTTTGAGAGCACGCTTAAGGTGAGAGAAGTTACTTCCATAGGTCAAAGGTAAGCCACTCTAAAAGTAGACTATAAAGGTGAGGTTATTAAGATTAAGGGGGCTGGAACTGAATTCTATGCCATCCTAAATAGCCATATAGAGCAAATATTTGGGGATAGTTTGCATAAGACAACCAAATCATCCCAAATATAAGAAAGATAAATTATTTTCCTTAATGGTTTCTACCTATGGGCATATTTTTTATAGGAAATGGTTGTATTCAGAGGCTAGAAAGTGTCTACATGGAAAAATAAACTATACAAAAAGGCTTTTAAGAAAACAACCAAATCTTCGTAAAGATCCTTTAGTTTCACAACAATCATGGAGTAAATTGTGGAGGGAACATAATGGATTAAAAAATGGTGAGTATAAACACTTGAAAGAGGCAACAAAAGCTAGACTACAAATGAAAAAGGCTAGCCATAAGCTGGGACAAGGCGGCATCAAATCCTTGCGAGCTTCTATGGTAATATTATTCTAAACTCAATTATAATTTTGTAATATTATAGTATTTGTAGAATGTTTCCAATCAATATAATATGTTTTATCATTTCCTAATTTGTTTTCTTTGTAATTTAAAGGTATTTGTTGGTGGCGAATCGCAGCACCCCTGAATGTCTATAACACGATGGGTTAAGACTCTCAGTACAATTGCATAACATGGAGCTTTTCCCAAGTGTGGGACCTTGCAAAATTGGAAAAGCTCTCCGGATGAAGGCCGGTTCCTATTCCTCTGTTCAGATGCACAAATAAAATGCAGAGGGTTTACTAAAAACCTAATCTAACTTGCCAAGGAGACAGGGTAAGAAAATGCATAAAATAAAACCTAAACTAAGAAGGTGATGCACCGACGAATGAAGAACACCTGTCTTGCCAATAAACACAAAACATAAAAAACGCAATGCAAGATCATGCACAGATAACTAGATTCAAAGTGAAAGATCAGGAGGATGCAAATGAACAAAGAGAGGGTTGAGAATCATCCACAGAAATGCATTAATTTGCTCCAAATATTGATACAACACACTGCAAAATGCCAAGAGGCAAAGTTGCATTACAGTTTCAGATGGGAGATTTTTACTCCACAAGTTCGCCTGCCAAAGAGAAGAAGGGAGGGGAAAAACAAAAATTTCCAACCTTTTAAAAGAAGCCCTTCCTTACAATTTATAGGAGTAAAAAGAGAGGGAGAAGAGAGGAATTCAAAATCTTTCCCAACCACCTCCAGAATGCACTTAACTCATCTCATTATGGCGGTAGGTAAGAACCCTAGCAAACCCAAAAAGTGGCGAACTGTATTTTGCATTTTTGAAGAAATTTTTCTCACCCAAATGAATATATCCAGTCGTAGTTGGGTAGAGGATGCCGAGAGCTTTCCGAAAAGTCCAACCTTGCAAGAATCTGAGCTCCCTGTGAAAAGTTATGGCCATTTGAATATTCCCCAAGTTAGGGTCTGTTTCCAGTCGGGTTCGGGTTTCTCCTTTGCATCTGCATCGGGTTTGGAGGGTGCCTCAACATGTTTTTGCCCCATGCTTTCCCGACTCCAAAACCCGAAATCCTTTGTGTCGGGTTTTTGGACCTCTCCGACATATTTCCTTTGTGTCAGCTTTTTGGACCTCTCCGACATATTTCCTTTGTGTCGGGTCTTTGGACCTCTCTGACATATTTCCTTTGTGTCGGGTTTTTGGACCTCTCCAACATATTTCCTTGGGGGAGATATATACAACAATATTCAAATTTGGAAGGCTCCCTATAGATGACAAGATATAATATGCTCTTATGTTTGGATATGAAAAGTTTAGAAATGAAAATTTAAAAGCAAGTGATCAGACTATTGCAAATGATATTTGCGCCAATTCCACAGATTCAGTAATTTCTTTGAACTTTGAAAATATAATTCTTATCAAATTTTCGTTAGTAGAAATATATGCTAAATGTATCATAATTTTTGTTATCTTTCCTATATTATTTTTTTAATATGGTTCTAATTTTTCACACTAATACATTGTTCCCCTTATATGTGTTTCTCCTATAGTGCATGTATAATTTCTCCCCAATGAATTGCGATTGTCCTCTAGCCTGATCATAGCCGACTTTAGTCCATCCCCTTAATGCTTCATGTGGCTTAATTTTTGGAAACTCTAGAGATAATTTAAAATTTTGGATCAAGGGAGATCGTACCTCCTTACCAAAAGGGAAATGCGGCTTTATATTATTACTTTATTCCTCACTTCCTTTACATAGAGGGGCCCATTATGGACCTTGAAAATGGTTTTTCTCAAATTGGATTCACTCAAGATTTTTTCATGAGCAGTCAACCACATAAAGGAATTGCCTTTAGGATTCCATATTTATTTCAGATAATTTATTAGTCTTTTTCTCGAAGAAATGGAGCCCAAGGATCTTTGAGAGATAAGGCTAGCTACCTTGGATCCTTATTAGTACCTGCATAATATGATACTTTTGTTTTCACCTGCGCATATTAATTTCACTTGAAAATTGTGCACATCCAAAAACAATGAGATTTTGATAAGGTTTAGTAAATATTAATAAATAAGAAGTATTTTAATAATTTTTGTTTGATTATCTATTGGATGCACTTTAGGAAGAAGGAATCAACTTCTAAAACTAACTTTGCATGCAATGCCAATCTATTCAATGTCTGTTCGCCAACGCCAACAGAAGTGTAAGAAGAAATTAGATCAATTCAATTGAAATGTCTTTGGATTGGGACTGGTAAAGAAAGAAAATTACCTCTCATCAAATGTGATTTCGTCTGCCTACCAAGAAAATGTGGAGGATTGGATCTACTAATCGATAATGAATCTTGCTCTTGGGGAAAAACCGGCTTAAAGAATCTACACTAAAGAATTCTTTGTGGAGCATAAATCTTAAGGAAAAATACTCAGACTCTATGATTCCTGAGTAAATATTCACTTAAATAATCACATCAGAGGATCTCATGTATGGAATCTTATCACCACAACAGACAAAATTCTCAAACTATTACTTATATGGGACATAGGCAAAGGAGTAAGGTGAGTTTCTAGACTGAAGCTTGATAAAGGGATGGATCTTGGACTTCATTGTCACTTTCAACCAGAGCTTCTAGAAGCTATCCACTTGTCCAGAAATGCTTATAGTCCTGATCCTATCCCATGTTGTTTAGATTTATATATAAGATAAGCAGATTAGATATAGATCCAATAATCTATAATTGATTATCTCTAATACAGGACTAAGACGCCTTAAATACATGAAATGACGTGTAATAGTGTTTATATACTAGGCTATCTACAATAATTGTAACACACCTTAGCAAGGCTTATATATGTATAAAATATATCCTATTTCCTTTATATTATTCAACATAGCCTCTAGAAAGTCTCTGTGAATAAAATTGGGAAACCATATTTTCTTGTAGCCTCCCTCAGAAACCAATGAGTTCTGATCTTTAACTGTTGCGGGGAGAAGAAGCTTTGTCCCGTTTTTAAACAAAATCCTACAATGTTGCAACGTCACAACCAATATGGCACTGATAAAACGACTGAACAATATCATGGAAATAAATCCATACAGATTCTGACAATGTTATGACAAACATTCACAACCGATGTGTTTGATAGGGTGGGGTTAAAACAGGAGTAAGCAAAGACACCCAATTGGCCCGAGATTTTCTGAAACAAGCCTTTATTATTTTTTAATTTAGGGATTGGAAATGGAGTTAATTCAAGACACCCAAATGGCCTGAGCTTCTTCTAAACAAGCCTTTATCATTGTTTTTTTTAATTTGGGTACTAGAAATGGAGTTAAGCAGTGACTAGATTGGAGAAATAGCAAAGGTGGCTCAGATAATAGGCCTAGACCATGCCAAATTGATAGTACTTATTGTCAGGTAGCCAACAATGTACACATACACAAAAAAACCTGCAAGCATTTCACCAATCATCTGAAGATTATGGGAACCTATTGGCAGAGCTTAGAATATTTGACCTGAGGGAATGGCCTAAGACTAGGGAGCCATTCGAACAATTTGAGGATGCTCTCAGGTGAGCATTTGTGCTTGTCAATAGTTTCCAGGATAAGAGTTACCTATATTTGCTTACTCTTGATGGACTATTGTTTCTTAGTTCAGGCCGTCCCACGCTGAGATTGATGCATATCTCCAACTCATTCTGCTCATCCAACTTGTTGATAACAAGAGATTAAGAGTATGTTTCTCTAGTCTATATTACCCATTTATTTGTCTCCTCTCTCTTTTGTTCTATTTGTTAAAAAAATAAACTAAGCGCCACTTTCAAATGTAAACCACCTTAACATCGATCGTCCATTCACAAATGTTTTCCATTATGGCTGTATGCTTCTTAGAGTCAGAACTGATAACGCATAATTTAATAATCATTTTTCAATGTTTTCGAGTGTTAAAATCTAGGGTAGACCCTTTAGAAATATATATTTTTCAAATAGAATTCTAGTGGCCATTTGAATTAAGACCAAAACAAGATTCCGTTAAAGCATTAACATAATTTTACGATTAATTTACTCAAAACAATAAATGACCAAGATCCACACTACATATTAAATCCATGTGTCCTTTACACATGTTTGAGATAGATTAGTCAAAGATAGAATGGCCACTAAGAAGGACTCGAGATGTTCAACTTTAAGCTGTCAGATTAAGCTATCGGTTGCTCATAATAAACTTTAATACCTCCAAAACAGACAAGATATAATAGCAGTCTCAGACAAGACAGAAATGGCTAAACTATAGGCATCAAGTCACCTGTAATATGATCCAAGAAAGAAGAGAATGATTCGTGGCCATCAATAATAGCACAAATAGTTCGTGGCGATCAATAATAGCACGTGGAATATAAGAATCGAAAATTTTAGTTGAGTTGACAATTCCTGTGTAAGCCAATGACGAAACAACAACACACCCAAAGACTAGTGCAGACTGCGTAATAATCACTTTCCCATCCGTATACTTTATATTTCATCTTCTGCGTCCTCACTGGTTGATGGCATTAGAGGTCACTTGAAACCTTTCAATTTCTCAAACATCCTAAATATTTATCCAAATATTAAAAACGGCAATGGCTTATAATCTCCTGAACGAGCAAAATATAATCCAACCTACAAACAATGAAGAAATTACAAGGTTGATTAATATGTCATTTTTCTCAGAGCGTGCATACCTTGGAGGCCAATTAGGTATAACTGGTTGCTTGTCCGCATAGCTTATATCCTTTAAAACCTTAACAGAACCAAAATTTACTCGTTTATGATTTCAAAGTTGAGCCATCATTATATCTTGTCATATGCTCTCTCCAGTTGTGCCATAGCTGCCTCATCCCCTCTTCTTTCTACATATTTAATTTTTCGGGTATACGAAGCCTTTATTTTATCAAATCTCTCTAATGGATTAACACCAAGGACCTTATAAGGATTGTCATCACTACTTGAACTTGATCCGCTGCCAGCGGATGCAGCAGTGCACACAATTCTGTAGTTCCCCAACACTTGCCTTATAATAATTTTCATCATTACTTGCCTTTAGATGCAGGTTACTAACTATTTAGGTTTGACGGGTGAGTATGTTGTGCTCACATAGAAGAGGATGAGCATCCTTATCTTTTAGTGGTGAGATTGAATCTGTAGTTTTCTCTAATCTCTCTAGTTGATTTTTATACTTAATGAACGAAAATGCTTGGTTTAGGTGTGACTGGCAGCGTTTTCTGGAAGAGCATTATACATTTTAGGTTTATATAACATAAATGTAAAGATGAAAATGCTAGTTTTGTTACGTAGTCTCTTCAAATTTCAAGCAGAATAAGATCATGTATATTCTCGTGAGTTGAGATTAGGAAGAGCTATATGACGAGGAGTTTGTACCACTATTAAAAATTGAGAATCCTATGAATCCTATGAACCATTTTGATTGTATTTTCATGTGCAAAGTTTATTTGAAACAATTTCTGAAATGGCTTGCAATATTTAAATAACATCAAACTTATCCTCAGATTTTATCTGGCCACCATGAGCTTCATTTTTAAACAATCGATCTATATAGTTAAATGCTAAACTAGCTGAATCGCTAATTTTTTCCCAACCCATTAACAACAACCAATCAAGTGTCTATCATTATTTTCTTGAGACTCCAATAATCAGCTGCGGAACACAAATCAATATTTTAGAACTAAACACAATAAGCATGTGAGTATTTTTCAAAAATCATTATCTTTCTCACCATTCTTGCATACTATTCTAACCATTCTCACCATTCTCACCATTTTTCACACAGAGTTGACAAATCTATTCATGTGGATTGAAACTCCAACAAAGAAGCAGGGCATTGGATTACACAATTTTAATCATCAAAATCTAAGAACCAACAGTCCATCAATCATGAGAAACCCAAGCGCCAACCTCCAAAAACCATATTGGGTAACTGAAATTGTTTCTTCTTTAACAAATCTGAGTCTACAAAGCTAAATCATTGCCCACCACTCATTTGACACATCTGCTGGGGTCCTTATGTCCTACATGAAAATTTAAAGCAGAAAAAAAGAAGCCTATCCTGGTTTGCAGCCTGAGGTGAGAAGCGTATACAAAACCATGCCTTCTGAGCCAATATTATGTAGAGATAACAATTTTCAATCATGGGAAGGTCAAGGAACAATTCCAGAGGAGCTTGTAGTAGGGAATAACTCAAACTCGTCGTTGCTACAGTGATTTTTTTTACAAAACATAATTTTTTTTCTTGAATGTGTGAGGAAATACACATATACTGTTGAATATAGCCAAAAAGGCGGGATATTTTTCCTAAAAAAATTAGAAAAAACAAACAAGAAACCCTTGTATAGAAAAAATTATAGAAAACTTGGAATAGAAATAGCAGGGAGTAGCAGACTCAAGTGTAATTGAAGGAAATTTGTAATTAAGGTTTGCAGGACTGGAATTTGACCAATATATGTGGTCTATTTTTAGGATTTTGGATCGTATTTTTCAATTGAAAATAAAATTGGAAATGAATACTATCATATATGTACTTCATTGCTTATTATGCTTAAGAAATATATGTAAGACAATATGCATATACTAGGGTGTGTTTTCATAATTTCAATGAAGGAATTTGTTAGAATCAGGTTTCAAGGATCTAATTGTACTACAATTGGATATCACATGCCGGTGGAAGAACTATGTATTGTCTTCGAGAGTAGTATCAATGTCAGCCAGCTGCGTGGGATGCCCAGTCAGGAGACAAACTAATGTTTTTTTATATGCACTTATCATTCATGGTTAGTGTTTTGAATGATTGAACAAATAATGTCCAGAGGCCAACTCATAGTTTGATCGACAATGACTCAATAAAGCTGAATACAAAGATATCTACAAATAAGTTGGTCAAACCCATATTATTAGTACAATGATTATTGGGTCTGAGCGTTATATCAAGATTATACAACTAGGTCATATACTGTACTTGACATAAACATAGCCCTACTTTATGGTTCCACTCAGGTGCATCTTTAGGTCACAATTCTAGTAGCAAGATTTATCTCTTTCTAAGTCTATTGATCTCCTTATTCCAAAATATTATTTTTAGATCTCCCTGGATAAAGTCCAAAAGTTCATATATAATGTAGTTAACTACATTCAAGTGTCACCTTGCATGTTGGTGAATTTTGTATTGTATCATGTACATGTCTATCTTGCAAGTATTAATGTATTGTTTTAATATTAAATGGTTAATTTTTGAATTGGAGTGCGATCAGATAACCTCTGACATACAGCTATCAAATGGAAGGCAGGGATTCAATTAGTGGTTGATGTACTACATCATCTCAGCCGTCCACGTGCGTGAACATTGTTTGTCATTTCAACGCAAGGTTTTGGGAATTCGTTGTCTTCTTCCGGGCATTCACAGGTCCATTTTTCCTTGGCATTCTGTCTTCAAGCACCTGCAGGTGGAACTGAACGATGGAATACGATGAATTTCAATGAACAGAACTGAGTGCACCTTGCTTCCCTCGAACATTTCAATCCCAAGTATGGCTGCACGACTTCTACACTGAAGGATCTCACTAGTCTCGTGGTCTATGCATGACTGGATTTTCTGTACAGACATAGATCCCCTAGACTGGAACACCAGGTATTGTATTTGCTTGTTCAATCTGCTCATGGGATTGTTTGATTTCACGAAGGATTCTTCTTCTTCTCGTATTCTTCATTTAGACATTAAGCACCGATATTATAATCCTGCTGGACGAATATTTTCTAAATGGCATCAAGGGTCGTTGTTGCTAAAAGCAGGTCTGATTAATTTATTTTTCCCTAACATTATAACATGTCCCTCAATGGCATTTTAAAAGCTATGGAACAGGTTGGTCAGAAACTGTACGAAATGATGGAAAGATAGAATTACCAAAACATAGTCCATAACATTAAAAGGAAATAGAATGAAAAACATATGTAACAGTGCAGTAAAACCTGTATCCGGCAGAGAGCAATCCATGAGCCGGAAGAAGTAATGGAAATACAATCAAACATTGATGATAAAAATATTGTTTTAATCCGGCAGAGAGCAATCCACGATATGTAGGTGAGAGACGATAGGGTGACGACAGGATACCCCGTGGTAGAGCAACCACGAGTCAGACCTGGCAATGGGAGGATGCCACAGTGCAGTTGGGAAGTAGGTATCTTTTCACACCAATAGGTGAGGATGGCAAGAGGCAGGACTCATTTTAGACACGAAAAACAGTCATAAGGCATGAGGCAGGGGAAATAGGTGGGACAATTAGGCATGCAACAGAAAATAGGCGACTTTATTATGGTGTAGTAGAAGCATACAAATAAGCGTCGTCGACGTTTTCTAGACATTGATTTTCAAACATTATAAACACATAAAGATCAGGATTATAAGCAAAGAGAAACATAGACCACAAACTAAATAATAAAGAAGACACAACTTGTGAGAATTCTACGATAGACATATAGAAGGATTTATTATGGATCAGTATTTTCAGAAAATTGGAGAAAAAACCGATTTTTTAATAGAAAGGGCATACAAAATCAAACAAAAGGCTCACCCCTCTAAAACAAAATGAAAACTAAATATTGTTGATGTAATTGTTTATATGGTAAGTAGAAATATTGCCCTTAATAAATACTCTTATACTACATATTAAATGTGTGACTCCTCTTTTGCCATGTCTCCAATTTACACATGTCTTTCACTTACACAAAATTTTATAATAAAATATTTATGTATCTACACCTTTGGCCTTACTACATATTAAAACACTTCCGAATCTCCCATCCATCTTTTAAAAATGTTAAGTGCATATATAATAGAATACTCTCTCATTTTCAATAATAGTGTTGGAATAAAATTAGCATATAATTATCACTTTAGTAAGTAAGTGTAAGACTCACTTGCACAATACATTGTAGAAAATTGTCACTTATGTGTTCAAAGCTTTCACAACAACTAAACCACACCCACATCTTGTATGCCTCTTTTTAAGGGTCAATATTTCCTTGATATGACAATGAAATTTTAGGATGTATTGGTTATAGATATTTTAGATTTATCCTCATTCTTGTATTGCCACATATCAATATTTTCTTAGTAAAGATCATGATTAATGTAGGAAATTTAGGGCCAACTGACGTTAAGCACTCTTCAAAACCCAAAGCAGAACAAGGAGAGTGACATCCCTAAATGGATTTTCAAACCTGTCATTTTCCTTGCATTGATAATACAATCACTTTATTTGAGATCCATAGGCATTAACCAATTTGAAACCCAAGTTAACATTGTAAATTTAGTAGTAATTATGCCGAAGGGGGCTGAAAGCATATACAATTAGAATGTATATCAGGTAGAGGCGAGCCAAGACTGACATAATTCATGAAATCAATAGAGCAGAGCAGTTTGACATAAATGCATTGAAATCCAAGGGTAGAAAAAGATGATTCAGAGTTTGTTTTCAGCGGCACTCCCCAATGATGGATACAAAAGTGGTTGTTAAGCTCCTACACCTCAATATAAATAGAGTCGATGAATTTATCACATAACTAAGTGCAATTTCTTCCCTCAAACATTTCAATAATGACTGCCTGCATGACTTCTACAGTTAAGGATCTCACTATCTCGTCGTCTATGAATTCATAGAGAATGGATCTCTGCATGACTGGATTTTTCTTATCTAGACAAAGAACTCACTGGATTGGAACACCAGGTATTGTATTATTGTTAATCTGCTCGTGGGAATGCTTAAGGTTTCCAAAGGATTCGTACTTCTTATCGTATTCCATTGCATTTAGACATTAAACTGCTCCATCGATACATTCTTCTAGAACAATATTTCATCATGACACCAAGGTCATCTGATTTCAGAATAGCCAAATTATTGAATAAAGAAGAAATCCACGTGGTGACAGCATGTATGTGAGGGGCATGCCTGGTTATATTGCTCCTGCATGTGTTATGGAGTACACAATCACTACCAAGAGTAATGTTTACAGTTATTGCGAATGGTGTTTCTCGATATTGTTAGCGGGCGTAGGGCATTCTGTCTTCCAAATACATTGCACCCCATGGATGCTTCCATATCGCCACTCTTCTCACTGACACTGTCTTGCCTCATAACAAGTCATGTCACAACGCCAACTTTGCAGGAATCATGTTGTGCTCCAGGTTCTACGACCAGAGTACCAGATAGTCTTCAACCATTGAATCTTTATTGTGAGTAAACAATTATATTTATAGTACTTTAAATATATATTAAGAGCAATACGACCATGCCAAAGTGAGGTTCTACTAATTTGGTCAGGCCTCTGTTTTGAAGGCCATTTAGAGATATATGCGGCGATTAAATCTTGAGCATGAGATAAGTAATGCTCAGCTTTTTCTTTTGCCAACACGGGATTACGTATATGAAGAAATATTGAACTAATTAGCAATTACACAGGAAACGACGCGTTGCAAATTATGGTGGTTCCACATAATTAAACTAAATTTTCCTTACTTTAATTTTAATTTTTTATGTCGATTATTGGTTATTATAAGAAGGAACACGTTTTGGATTCATAGGAACTTATTTTACACCCTATTTTGTCATGTAATTATGAGCCCACCATTTCTCTTTGAATTATTTTTGGCACATCTCTATCTGCCGTTTACTGTCTTGAGAGACGTAGAAATGGAAATGGTTAAGGGATCGGATTTTTATGAAAATTATAATTTCCTTTTGAACACTATCATATCGTGTGCGCAAAGCTCCATTTAGATTAGCAATCCGGGTGAAAAATAGAAATAAATTGTCTCAATAATTTAACGAACCAATAAATACTTAAAATGTTAATCAATAATTGTTTGGTATCTACTACCATGACAACGATTAATAAGATTATAAATTTCTAAGAGGGTTTCAAAGAGTTAAAGAGTGTAGTATATTTCGGTGGGGAAAATTGAACGACACTGGGGGAAATAGTAAAGGCATACCCTCACATATGTGGGATTAACCTCAATCTCCCCCATTTCATCTCAACATACTCCTCATGTTCGAGGTTTTCATTCTTTTCTCCATTCCTCACCACATAAAAAAGGTGTGCTATCCTCTCATTTACCTAGAAATAAATTTTATTTTTTTAATGTAGGCTTTGAACGCGTCAGCGGTAACATGTTTCAACTGCATACCATGTTTGGACGCCATATTTGACTCAAGGTACTAACTCGCGTTATTTGAAACGTCTTTACATTGGGTTAAATGGTCAGAAATATATAATAAGTTAAAAAATGAATGTGATGATTCGGCAAAAATCTAGATTGTCATACTTGTGCATGGGAACAACGAGAGCTATTCCAAAATACTGAAAATTTTTCACACAACATTGGGGTAGTTGCATGGTTGAGTTTCACATTGTTTTGAAACTTTCCATGATATTCACATTACTTCACCTTTCCTTTTTCGCCACCCTCATACTTCTCCACACTCTTAACCTCTTCTTCTTCACCATTCTTACAATCTCCTATTATTTATCTAACTCTAATTTGAATCCTGTTAAAACTATCCCCTTTGGTGTTTTCATTGTATATTTCACGTACAATTGCTAGTCTTTAAACTTCTCATATGTTTGGTTTGACTACGGTGGTAAAGAAGATGGCATTATAATTAACAAAAAAGTATTTTTAAATTGCATATTTATAACATGCTTTACATGCAATGTGGTTTTATAATATATTATAATAATTACATTTAGTTGCATAGTTATTTTATTTAATATTTTTTCTCTATTTCATTTGTAAAAATATATATTTTTTAATTAAATATTAATTTTATATTATTAATATTTATAAATATTGAATAAAATAATTAAAATAGTATTTTATTATCTTATAAAATTTATTATGACAATTAAAATAAATAGTTTATTTAAATGAATATTAACAAGAAAGTTGAGAAATAAAAATTTGAATATCCAAGATTTAAAATATTTATAAATATGAAAATTGTAAAATGAATATAGTATATATATTTTTTATGATTCTAATTTTATTAAATAAAATTGTGGAAATAGTTACAATTTTAAAAATTGAGAATTTATCTACAGCTATCATCTAGTTATTGTGAAACATGTCATAATTTTAAAATTGTGGATTGATGACAATATGTAATCTGTGAATATACACACAAAATTAATCAATTGTAGGTATGTAACAATATTAAAATTATGACAAATTTCATAATTATAATATTGTGGATATTTTACACTTATTGTTATCATTGTAGATATTTTCACAAATTTTGTCACGTTTTAGGTTTTATTCACAACAAAAATGTGAAAACGTTGTGGATATTATACCCTTTATCTTGTAGTGTTGAATGATCAATCTATTTCTTTGTTTTACACTAATTAAAAGGTGGTGTTATTGTCTACTATACGTATACAGATTCAAGCTCAAATAGAAAAGGTTTCCATGGAGTTTTCTCATTTACAAGAGCTTCTACGTCAGTGGGAGAGTGTTCCTTGCAAAATGATTCAGGTACCACCGGATCCTCTACCACTGCAAACTCATCCTTTGATGTCGCGACAGGTGCTAGTTACAAGACTGCATCATATAATTTGCTCACATAGCCACCACTATAGTGCCCACTTCCCTTCCACACCTTTTTGTTATTGATTTCGATACTGTCAACTATACTTAAGGATATTATTGTAGCTTTTGATTTAGCATGATCTTAGATGTTAGAGATAATTGACTATTTTTTATTTCAATTCGTATATGATGCGTGTGGATTATTAGAGATATTTTTTATATTGACGTTGATATTCTGTTGACATGGTTATATATATATATATATATATATATATATATATATATATGACATGTGATCTTTTTTCATATTGAGTAGACCTAGAAAGTGGAACTAATCTTATGATCATATGGTTATTGATGAAATTGTAAATGATATTGTTACTTTCCTAGATGATGTTTTGATTCATATATAGATGATTTTGGAGTTATATTGTATATTTATTTTGGATGATTTGATGTGGACACGAGGCCGAAGGAGGTGTTATGTGTTTTGTAGGTTAACATGTCACAACAAACATCGGGGGATAGGAGACTGACGACATTGGAATCCTAGATGAATTCAACAAGAGTCACCATGGTAACTTGTATTTGTGCTCTTGAAATTTTGGAGCGCTTGAGGATTTTGGATGCTTGTGGATTTTTTGGAGTTTCTAGACTGTTTGGATTTGAAGAATCTTGTTGTTGAATTCTTGGATCAAGATCTGCCATGGAGAGGTAGGAGCTTGAATCTTTTAAAATGTTTTTCCTTTATAATATGCATATGTGAATATTGTTGAATGTTTTAGTATGTTTTTTTGTTGGTTGGGTAGATTTCCTAAGTGTGGTGTAGGAGAAGACTATGGGGATCTTTCTTGTGGGGAGGCATAAGAGTTATATTTTCATGTGGAGGGATTTTGGGATGGGTATTCCACCTTGGAAAATAAATAGATTGCATTTCTTACTTGGTATATTTTATGAGGGATCCATAAGAGGAGGGAGGAATAAGAGAATGTGGGAGGAATAAGGGGTACTTGAAGGAGGCATAAGAGTATATAGGGGTTTGGAGATGATTTATTGGCGGGTTTTAAGGTGGACACCCATTTTCCATTGGGAGGTATAAGAAGATCCTTCCATAGATATTACTCCTTTGGATTTTGGATGATGAAGCCTTCTGTATTTTGTTGTTGCCTTTCTTGTGACTATCACTGCATTATTTGGAGTGTGTATGATTGTAAAAGTTAGCATTGTGTTGTGGAAGCTTCTTTTTTTCCATGAGTTGAATACATTTCCTATTGTAATGTGTTTGGGGCTCCGGGGCCAATGAGGAAGATGGCTTCTCCTTTTCATTGGAATTCTTGGTTGGGTGGAGAGCGTACCCTCTCCCCCTTTTTAGTTGTGACCAAATAAAATCTGGTGGATCTCTCTTGTTGATGTCCTTGGAGTTATGTATGAAGAAAAATTTCGTAGTCCTCTTTGGGTTCCTTATTGTAAAAATTTCCCACTTTAAGTGGATGATATTGTGATATTAATTGTGGTGAAGAGATAATTTATTTTGGATATGAAATTTACATTCGAATGAGAAAGATTTATGTTGTATATGTTGGCAAACAGAAAAGAAGTATAAAAAGAATTATTTTTCATTTAATTGGAGTTGATTTACCTTCCATCAAAATGGTGTTACTCTTGTTTGAAATCTATTGTTGGAAATATTTTTGCAAACTCTCTGTTTGAATGTAAGAAATATGTATTAAAAAATATTACAGTCACTGTGTTTTTTGAAAGACATGTTTTAAATAAAAGATAGAACTACATTCTTTCTTTTCACTCATTGTTGAAGGAAAATTAAACATGGTAAAATTGAAATGGAATGAACTCAAATATTTAGAGTATGATAAATGAAATAGATCATTTCTAGTTATAAGTACGTAGAAAATTCATTTAGATTATTATAATCCTGCACTAAATATAAGAAAAGTATATAGATTATTCTGCAACAATGAAAGACAAGTTGAAAACATTAAATTGAAATAAGGATGATCTAAAATGCATCTTAAAATAGTTTTTATTGCCCTTGATATTTTCACAGAACTTTATTAATCGGGAAGAGACAAAAAAAAACTTTATAGAAAAAGAAGAATAAAATTCAATTTGAAATCTCAACAATAATCAATTAATACTTGCAAATCCATATAATTTCTATATGCTGTGATTCTCCATGTCCTTTTGACATGTTGAAGAAGAAAGAACGGCAGATCAATTTAAATCTGTTAGTTGAAAAAGTTTAGTTCACATTTTAATGGCAAGAAATAAAATTTCTTTAATTTCATCCATATAAGTTTGTTGAAAATAATATTTTATGTCTCCCGTGCAAACAGAAGTTTGAGCCCTCTCCAAAAAGTCCTCATTTTCTCAAATCTGAGCTTTCAACCGAAAGTTATGGCCTTCTGAAGTTTTTGTATCAACTCTATTTTTAAATAAAATAACTGTAAAATAAATAATAATTAAATATTCGTAAGCAGATCCACAGGCTGAAAAATACTTTTCATGCTTTTTCCAAAAAAAATCTAAAAGACACAAATTCTCCCACCACTCTGCTGACCCGAACTTTCTATTTCGGCAAAAAAATTCTAAGTTCAAAAAATTTACTTTTGCCATATTTCCTCCACGGCCGCTCAGCCCCGCAAGCTTCGCTTTTGGAAAAACACTTTCATGGGCTCGTGGGCCCACATCTTCAAACTTCACTTTTTTTCAAAAGTGGCGAAATTTTCTAAGACTCCCTACTAGCACACCTGCCCACATGTCACTGTTGGTCTGACACGTGGTTTCTTTTGGCATCGGCGGAGGAGCAATTTGTTTTTAACCTTTGTGCTTTTTTCACACAAAAGTCTAAATTTCCTAAATCTCCCCACCAGCCCACCTCCCCGCATGTCACTTTTGGTCTGACACATGGCTTCTTTAGGCATCAACGGAGGCGTGGATTATTTTTAAGCCTTTATGCTTTTTCTTCAAAAATCTGAAATTCCAAAGTTTCCCTCGGCGGTCTATTTCCCCGCTCGTAGCTTTTGGATTGACAAGTGACTTGTCCGGGCATCGATGCAGGTGTGGCTCATTTTAAACCTTTTTGATTTTTCAAGAAACAAAGTCAAAAATCTTGAATGCCTCCGGTAACCTGCCTTCCTGCGTTGGCTTGAAAAATTGCAACATGTCCCTTGCAGACTTGGGCATATTTTCTCCTTTTGGCACGAAGACCCACCACGAGCTCACGGGCGCGCAAATGAAAATTGAGATTTTCAAAAAAAATTGTTAAGAGTTAAATTATCTCCCTAGGTCCACCAATTCGAAAACTTTCCCGGGCGAAACAAATCTTCCCTAGGCCCATAGGCCTGCTTTTGGGAAAAAAATCCTCCCAAGGCCCGTCAGCCCGTAACTTACGAAATACGAGGAGCTGGGAAGACTTCTTTATATCATTGGAAAGGGGAAGAAATTTCATATCTGATGTGAATGTTTATAGGAAACCTTAAGTGCATGAAATATGAAAAAAAAATTAGATTGAAGCACAAGAGTAGGTGGAGAGTGGGTAAATGGAAATCACCCTTTTAATTTAAATGTTCATTCTAACCCCATTTTAATAGACCTTGTTTATTGTTTAGAGCTTGTGGAATTAAATGCCTTGAGCATTTAATTGTTTTGGACCCTTTAACCCTCTAAATGTAATTAGGGAATATTTAACTCTAGTCTTAATTTAATTTGTTTTATTAAATTAACACCTAAAGAGGAAATTTAACTATGCTTGGATTAATTACACTCATTAATTTGTAATGTGGGTTTAATATTGGTTATAATGGAAAATATTTACTCAATGATTATAATTGTCCTTGATATATTGTTGGTGAAGATTGTAGTTTTGAAGCCTGTTTGTGCGCACATCTTTCAAAAAATAATTATTCCATAGTTTTTCTAACGAAACCTAGGTTTTTCTTGGGTCTTGAGTGGGAATTTTTAGCGGGCATTACACATGGTATGAAATTCGTGGGTTCAACGCTTGGACCCTGGGCCGACACTAAAACCTAAAAACCAATTAACAAAATTTGAACCTCCATGATTAAAATAATAAAGTTTTTTGAATGGTTGTACTCACTTAGTGGCATTTTGTCAAAACCTAGATAACTGAAAGTGTAAAATTAAATTAATATTTTTTTTCTCTTCTAGTGTATGTTAGCTTAATTAATACATTACTGTTAGTAGTTATTAGTGAACAGTTATGTAATTGTTCCTCCTGTCCTTCCTCTCCCTCAGCCTATATAATGGCGTGCTCTCTATATGAATAAATACATAGCAATCAATTAATTTTCTTCGAGCGCCATCACTGGTATCAGAGCTGGTTTGCTATGCATGGAGGAGTAGCGACCAAGGAAAAGGCCTGTGTGAAGACTGTAAAGTCCTGGAGAGCCTGAAACCATTCTATTTCTATGTGGAAGGTTGGAAAACAATTTGTGGAATTTCATTTAGCGTTGGAGGATCCCCGCGTGGTTTATGGAATGTAATTCATGACCTGTGCGCTTGAAGAGGCGACTAAGAAAGTGCGTGAACATTGCTATGTATGGAGGAATAATTATGTGCTTGGAGGAATAGTGTGTGGTTGTGTTGTGCGTGGAAGAAGAGTGAGTGGTTTTGCTCTGCATGGATGAATAGTAGCGTGGGTATTAACTGTCTGTCCCTGTTTGTCCTCTTCCTTGGAGGTTTTAGCCTGTCTGTCCTCTCCCTTTGAGACATTAGGTTATAGTTTGCTTGTTGTAAGTGCACAGTGGAAGCATGGAAGGAGCCCAGAGCAATTGTATGTCCTCTACCTGCGTGCAAGGAGACATACCTACGTGGAAGGAGACATTGTTGGCTCAAGCTAGTGCCATCTCTAGCCATAGCCATCATTTGTAGAGTGGAAGACAAGAAGAAGAGAAAAACTGTGCAAATGGAGAAAGCCTATAAATTTTAAAACAGTGTGTGCGCGTATGTCACAAATTTCCAATGCACAAAGCACCGTGAGCAATGCACCAAATATTTTGGCATTGAGTGACAACGAAGACACCACTTGGTTGTTCTTTGCCTTGGTCAATGAGCTACACAACACTGGGTACATTCTCTTTGATGAGATTGTGCACCAAGGACTATTAGAATATTTTTGGTTCGACGTTTGATGTCAAGCACGGTGGATTCGTGAAGAACTTGAACGTGGTTATGATGCAAATGATGAACACGAAATAGAACACCCACAGGAGCATCGGTGTCTCACTGCATGAGCCTATAGAGCCCATCTTCGAGACAGATTCCTTCAGTAAGCATTGTAGCCATTTTTGAAAATAAATAAATAAATAAAATACATTTTGTTTTTTGAGATTTTGAAAATGTCTGCTCCAAAAATATTGCTATCCGATGCCCAAGTCTTAAAAGGGCCAAATTTCACCGCATGGAAAACCAAAATGCAGATGATTCTTTAGTTCGAAGATCTTTGGGGGATCGTTTCTGGCAAAGACACCCCTTCCACACATGATGATATGTTGGAAAAATATGAAAAGGCTGATGCGAAAGCACTAATGCTCATCACCCTGAGTCTTTCTAATGAGGTGCGGCCATACATTCGGGAAGCAACCGCTTCTTCTCAGGCATGGACCACGTTGTGTACCATCTACGAAGCTAATAATATGACGAAAAAGTTACATCTTTAGACAAAGCTTCATACGATGAGCATGTATGATGGTGAATCAGTAGAAGCCTTCTTGCGGCGTGTAGTTGAGTTACGTGTAGAATTCTCTGCTCTCGGTGAACTAGTGGACGACAAGTTGCTAGTCCCGCTCACATTGCGAGCTCTTCCTTTCTAGTTTCAGACACTGATCACCACGTTGACCATCACTCAATAGGAGGTGAGTTTTGCCACCCTGGTGAATTATCTCCAGTAGGAAGAAGCCATGCAAAATGTACAAGAAGCCTTCGAAGACAAGGCTCTCATCACGAGGCAAAAACATAAGCCTCGGAAAGGGCAGTCAGCCCCCCAGAATTAGAAGCAACATCCTCAGTAGCCATCTTCACAGCGGCTACCACAGCGGCCACCCCAGAAGCAGCATAATCACAAGGTGGATCGGTGGTGCCACATTTGCTCCACGGATACGCACACGACTGCGAACTGTTATTACAATGGTCGCAAGTATGGAAACTCTGGTGAAGAGAGCACTTCTGGCCGAGGATATTCCAAGAAATCCCGATGGCAGGCTCGTAATCAGTGGCAGAAGGGCCAGATTGCTGCTCAGTAGGATGCCACCTCCGATGAAGAGGTACCAGATATGACTCATTCTGACATTTTTCTAGTCTCACAGACTTCACAGCCATCAGAAGATTTTTGGTTGATTGATTTAGGTGCCAGCAAACACATGACTGGAAACAAGAAGTTGTTCCATACTCTGAGTGACTGGCCCACTGGAGATCGGATCACCATTGCAGAAAATCAAGAGTATATTGCGGCAGGGATTGGTGATGTCATCATTCCTCTTAGAACACGAAGATGTACACTCACGAAGGTGCTATATGTTCCAGGTTTGACTTCAAATATTTTTTCTGTAAGTCAACTTCTTAACCATCGAATGTAGATTGAATTCTTTGTTGAGAAAGGGGTCAAGTCCTGCATCATTTCCCAGGGGGAGTCAGTCATTGCTTAAGCGTTTCTGAATGGCCATTTATTTACACTGGATGTGGTCACTTCATCTAGCGTTGCTCTCTCTGCTTCAACGGTGGATTCCACTGCACTATGGCACTTTCGATATGGTCATCTTTCTACTGGGGCTCTACATCAGCTCAGTGCCAAGGAAATGGTAAGAGGGCTTCCTCCACTCTCCCATTCCTTACCTGTTTGCTCGGGATGTCTTGTGGGAAAAATACATAGAGGTCCATTCAAACAGAGCTCTTATCATTCTACAAAGCATCTTTAGGTCGTTCACACCGATCTATGCGGACCCCTACCACCTAGCTTCCAAGGTTTTGCATACTTTCAGCTCATCATTGATGATTACTCACGGAAAATGTGGGTATATTTCCTTCGGAAGAAGAGTGAGGCACTTGAAAATTTCCAAACATTCTACCAGTAAGCCACTAGGAAGTCTGGGAAGCCTCTTCGTCTCCTCCACTCAGATCGAGGGGGAAAATTTGTGTCAAAGAAGGTCTTAGTATACCTGAAGCAACATGGCATTCAACAACATCTGACTGCACCCTACACACCCCAACAGAATGGGATTTCCAAGCACCATAACAGGACTTTCATGGAGATGGCTCGTTGTATGCTCTCGCCTACGAAGTTAGAGGATCAGTTTTGGGAAGAAGAAGTCCAGATAGCAGTGTATCTACTCAACCGGGCACCCATGAAGATCTTGCAGAATAAGACACCGGAAGAGGTATGGACTGGTCGTAAACCTTCTATTCATCACTTGAGAGTTTTTGGTTGTACTGCATATATGCATGTTCCAGATAAGAGAAGGAAGAAGATCAATCCAAAGACACTGCCATGTCTTTTCTTGGGGTATAGTACTACCTCAAAGGCGTATCGTCTTACAGATCCTGAGACGAAGAAGATCTACAAGAGTCAAGATGTGGTATGTGATGAGTCGTCCTTTGACTCCCTGTGACACAATGGAGATCCAATACCGATCTCATCACATAGATTGTTCATACATCTAGATGATGAGCAAGATGATTCTTTTAAGAGAGAAGAAGAGCTGAGTGGAGACTTGTTTGTTGATGTTGGCACACTGGAAAACACATCTTCACATCAACAACACCAACATCCGAAATGGGTCCAGAGTACTATTAGGGATGCACATCTGAACTCACTTCCTTGTACTTCTACAGGAGTTAGAACACGAAGTCAAGCTAGACATGAGGTAAATTTTGCACTCATGAGTTCAGTTGTTGAGAGGACCGAACCTGACACTGTTCGTGAGGCATTATACCAACCACAGTGGAAACAGGCTATGGATGCTGAATATGATTCCCTAATTCTGAATCGGACATGGGAACTTGTCGATCTACCTCCAGGTAAGAAATCCATTGGCTGCAAATGGATTTTCAAAACAAAATATAAGGCAGATGGCTCAATTGACAAACACAAAGCACAACTTGTTGCAAAGGGTTATGCTCAGCAAGAAGGAATTGACTATGATGAGACCTTTGCACCCACTGCGAAGATCAAAACCATCAGAGTTGTCTGTGCACTGGCAACACAAAATGGATGGAAACTTTAGCAGATGGATGTCAAGAGTGCTTTTCTAAATGGTGATCTAAAAGAAGAAGTGTACATGGCCCAACCTAAACGGTTTGTAGATGAGCATCAACCACACAAGGTATGTTGTCTGATAAAGTCTCTTTATGGACTCAAACAAGCACCTCGGGCATGGTATATAAAAATTGATGATCACCTATTGCAGCATGGATTCGCTCGTAGCCCCTTAGATACAAATTTGTATATCAAGAAGGTAGGAATAGAGATTGTCATTCTGGTTTTCTACGTAGATGATCTTGTGATCACAGGAAGTTATGACAATCTTGTAGATGATGTAAAGAATGATCTGAAGAAATCCTTCGACATGACTGATTTGGGGCTACTTCACTATTGTCTTGGCTTAGAAATATGGTAGAAGAAGAATCATATCTTCGTCTCCCAGATGAAATATGCCAAGACACTCCTGGAAAAATATGGAATGTCAAATTGTAAACCAATTTCCACACCTATGGAAAAAGGTTTGCAATTATCTAGATTCTAGGATTCACCGTAAGTAGATGGCACTCACTACAGGCAGCTTGTGGGGAGTCTCATTTACTTGACTTATACGAGACCAGATCTTTTCTTTGCAGTGAGCTATCTCGCCAGATTTATGCAGGAGATGAAGAAATGTCATTGGATAGCAACAAAGCATGTGTTGAGATATGTCCGAGGTACAGTTGACTTCGGTCTGGAGTATCAGAAGATCACTCAGTTCTTCTTACAGGGATATACAGACTCGAACTATGCAGGATCCGTTGATGACAGGGAATCCACTTCAGGATATGTTTTTCATCTTAGATCTGGACCTATCTCGTGGATTAGCAAGAAGAAAAATGTTGTTGCTCTCTCATCCACTGAGGCTGAATACCGCACCGCACGAGGAGCTATGTGTGAAGTAATTTGGTTACGTCGCATTCTTGCAGATATAGGGATTCCTAAAGAGAAACCTCACATCATTCACTGCGACAATCAAGGTGTGTTGAAGCTTGTGAAGAATCCTGTTTTCCATGAATGAACAAAGCATATTGAGGTCGAATGTCACTACATTTTTGAATAGGTCTTGAACCACCAAATTTAGCTCCAGTACTGCCCTACTGATTTTTAGGTTGTAGATATTCTCACCAAGCCTCTCAGCAAGGTGAAGTTTGATTTGTTTAGGGGGTGCATTTGTAAGAGCAATGTATTACGGAGGGAATGTTAGCTTAATTAGTTAGCTGTGTTAATACGTTTGGTTTCCAGTATTACATACTTTTTCTCCAAATGTAACTTCTCCATAACCGTTTCTCTTTCCCCTCACATCTGTTCTAGCACCTATATATTGGGTTTGTTGTTTTGTTTTAACATAGCAATACTGTAATCTCCTTCATGCGCCATCAGTTTAAACGAGCACTACAATATTATAAATTAAAATAATAATATCTATTATATGATTTTTTATAAGTGATGGCCTAAAAATATAATATTTTAACTATTTTTGTTTTTTTCGTAGCTATATTTTTTGTTAATGGGATTCTAAAAGTGATATTATATTATATTATTTAATTTAAAAATGTGGCCCCCTATAAATGGTTATACGAGTTAATGTAATTGCATTTGAAAGTGATAGTCTATTATATCCCTTTATGAGTAAGTATATTAGGTATTTAAAAGTGAGGTCCCTATAAATGATAATATTTTAGTATTTCCCTTAGAATATTTTGATGCAATTACCCCTATTAAAAACAAGGGCCCTTAGTAAATATAATATTTTAAATTTTTATATAGTTTTAAATTAACTAATTAAATCAAGGACCAGCATCTTCTTTATGATTGTATTGAGAAGCTCTAATACTCTATTTAGTTATTTATATTTTAAATAATTTACTTCCCCAGACTGCAATGCGCCATACTAAGCCAAATTTACTTGAACCGATATTTTTGGACCTTTTAATTTGACTATGTAATCTAAGCTTAAAAACCATGTTGGCTACTTAGCTAATTATGTTAAAAGTGGGATTCCTTCTTACATGTTATTCACAGGTTCATGACATCAGACTGTTTGTAATCAATTTCATCGTATGGGAAGGTGTCTCTCCTAAGTGCCTTGAAGAATTTCATAGGTTTTAAGCAGTACACAAATAATTATTTACACGGGCAATATACATCAACTCTCAGTGGTCAAGGATATGGAGAGTATATATATATATATCTGCGGTATATATGGAAACTATTACTGGTCTCGGCATAATTATTCTTATAATTTGGTCAAAAAATAATTTTAATCCTATTTAAAAGTCACCCCAACAGAAAAAAGGTGTTTAATTATGGGCAATTCCTGATTATGTTAGGATCCTATTTGATTTTGATAGATTGATGATGTGTAAAAAAGGCTAATTGAAGATAATAGTTATTTTTTCCTAATAAATAAAATCGTTAAGCAAAATTCATGACTTCCGTTTTCCAAGCTATAAAACTAGTATTACTCTTTGGATTGGTACTCATTTTAGTAATGACTATTAGATTTAAGACTAGTGAAATGTAGTTGGAATGTAAGTTGGTATGTTGACTCACATTGACCTATAAATAATCCTACCGTATCTTGCCTTAACATTTTAAAGGGTGAATCGAAGAAAGGATTAAATGACCTATTAATCTTTGAGGCCTAGCGAAAATGGAGAGACAATGTGATAATTTATGGGCAAAATAGGAATTGACATTAGAGATTAATCATTTAAAGAATTTTAATCTACGTGTGTTGTTTATATGATGACGAAACTTTTAAAACTATATTCTTGGCTATGTAAAGGATTTGTTGAATAGTGTCGGTTTCCCCATCAACGTTGCATTGGATGCACATTCTAGTGGGAATGTTGTAAGAGTAAAGAAATAGAAGTTTCATCTATTAATTGGTTGTGGTATCTTTTCGCAATATGGCTCTAAGTAATTTTTAATGTTTTCCCAAATGTTTTGATTATCATGCCAAGTATTTTTTCTTAGCCAAAACAAATAACATTGTTAAACCTTTAGATTCAAAAGGTAATTGATAATCTTTAATGGGCCTTGATTTTAAAGCTGATAGTAGACTTTACTATGACAATATTTTGTTGGAAAAAATTTGAAAATCACTTTTTATTTTGAGACACTATTATTGTGAAGATATAGGTTGAATTCCATAGAGAGTAGATCAATGTTTCTTGATTCCTTAGTTGTTACAAAATGGATGGTTTAAATTTCTAGGTGAATGTCTTTATGTTTTAGAACTTTTCACAAAATGTTGGAATATGTGCTTGTTTCGTGTTAAATTTATACATGTGAAATTTTGACATGCAAGGTTCTTTAAAACTTAATGTGATGGATGATTCAAAATGCCATAAAACTATAATTGATGGGATTTAACTTCTCAAACTTAACAAAAAATGGACACATATAAAAAGGGAAATGGTCCTTGTATAGCCTTGGTAGATTAATAGAACAAATAAAAACCATGTAGAAAATAGAAAGGAAACTTCTCCCATCTACCTTCCCTAGGAATAAAATAAATTTAATAATTCATGTTTCCACATACAGAATGGCAAGATATTATGCCCACCTTAATGGTGCTCATATATAATGCACTTATGTGTTATCATAGTAAAAGGAAGGTGTTAATTAAGAAAATATGTAAGGAATGTGCTTAGGAAGTGAAACCAATAAAATTTTTTTGTGGCTTAATAAGTTGATTTATAAAATGGGTAAGATTTATGTGTATTGATGCAATGTATAGTTGAACCACAATGTAGTTAATGTCACCTACCCACAATTGTGAAACATTTGGATAGTGATGTGTTTTAATTGCATAGTACTAAAAAAACGTAAACTTGTGGATTTGGGTCATTGGATGCTTGTTGCCTCATGGCTCAATAGTGTGAATTTTAGCCCTATTTGGAGCGGGTAAAAAATTATCTCTTGTTTTTGAGAAAAAAAGCGTCCTTGCATGTTGACTTAGTCATTTGGTGACCAGACAAAGTTATTGTATCCTAAGGCCCACATATGTTCCCATATGAAATAACTTTGTGAAGTCTTCTTTATTCTTATGAAGTTCATTCTTCAAGACACATTGTTGTTGTTGCCTCTCTTTACTTCTTGGGATTTTCCAAAGTACAAGATGTTTTGGGATAATTTGTTTCTCACTTTTGATACAATGCACCTTTGGAAATTGTAGTTGGACCCCCTTGTTACTTGTTAAATTACAATAGCTGACCTTAAGTTCTCTTTGGTGTTACGATTTATGAATCATTCTCTCTTTATGGTTATTCCGACCTTGAGCTATGGAAGTGAAGGGATAAATGAATTAGATTGTGTCAGGAGTGGAATGGTGCTCCTTGTATTGATATGTTACTTGCTAGTGGAGATATTTTTGCTAAACATTTGACCTCTCTAAATTTGCATAGTGTGGTTACAAACAATTTTTTTTACAAAAGTAAAACAGTTATAGGAAACCTTGTGGTCATTAGAATTTGCTTAGTATTACCATGAAAATTTGAGCCATACCCTCTTGATAGTTATAGAAGTGCTTTTCATGAATCAGGATGTCTTTATTGTAAACTGTTTTACTAATTTAAGGGTCCTTCCTAACTTGTTAAACCAAATCTTGTGTGATCTCAAATATGTGAGACATTTGAATAGAGTATACTTTCTCGTACAAAATGTTTGGGTATGGTTGATTCTGCTATCCTCATCTAAAACAACAAAATTTTGTTAGCGTGAAACCTTAGTGGAAACCTTAATTTTTGTAATTCTAGTATGTTGTATTCCATGGGAAACAATTTGGTGATCATCCTCAGGTAATCACGGCAATTATCCCTATTTTTCCTCTACTTGGTGGTTATTCAAGGGTGTCAAACTCCTTTGACCTCTTCATGACATAATGTTAGTGGTGTGTCTTGGTTGATCATGTAGAGTTACCTTATTACAATTAAATGTTCGCAACCTTGCTATGAAATGTCAAGTTTAGAACTCATCATTGGAGAATCTTCCTTCTTTACTTGATTAAATTGCATTGGACCAAACTTGGGTTTTGTAATAGACCCACACTTGTTTGAAGCAAAACATCGTTAAGGGGTTGATTTTTATTTTTCTTAAGCATTATTTTCTTACCTCTCCTTTGTGACTTCCAAGAGGAATTCAAGTCTAAGGGGAGGAGGATTGTAGTGCCCACTTCCCTTCGACACCTTTTTGTTATTGATTATGATACTGTTGACTATACTTATGGATATTATTGTAGCTTTTGATTTGGCATGATGTTAGATGTTAGAGATCATGGACTGTTGTTGATTTTGATTCATATATGATGCATGTGGATTATTAGAGACATTTTATATTGATGTTGATATGTTGTTGACATGGTTATATATATGATTTTCATACATGTGATATTTTGTCATATTGAGTAGACCTAGAAAATAGAAAATTGAACTAATCTTATGATCATATGGTTATTGATGAAATTGTAAATGATATTGTTACTTTCCTAGATGATGTTTTGATTCATATATATAGATGATTTTGGAGTTATATTGTATATTTATTTTGGATGATTTGATGTGGCCACAAGGCTGAAGAGGTATTATGTGTTTTGCAAGTAAACATGTCACAACAAACATCGTGGGATTGGAGACCAACCACATTGGAATTCTAGATGAATTCAACAAGGGTCACCATGGCAACATGTATTTGTTTGTGTGTGTGTTTGAATTATTGTTAGGGGTTCCCATGGGGGGAATCACCTTTGAATGTGACCAAGGGGTTATGTGTATTCTTTTATTTAGTTTCCTTTGTTTAATTTTAGTATGTGGGTTTTAGTGATGTATTTTCCCCTTTATTATTTATTTAATTTGTGTCAAGATTAGTGAGTAATCATGTTGTTAAATTAATTAATAAATGGTGTCAAAAGAATGCATTTATTAGAGTTGATGGCTCTTGGTTATGTGTTGTAAGTAATGTGTAAGTAGAATTTGAGTGTGAAACACTCCACCTTCCTTTTGAAATTCGGATCTGTCCTTAGGGGCTGATTTTGGAGGCTTATGGGACAAGTTAAACTTGTCCCACACCTCTTAAATTGCTACACCAACCCTACCTATGGGTTGGGGAGTCAAAATTAGGCCTTATTATGTATTTTGGGAAGACAAGTTGTATTTTTTATTGCACCTTATTACATGTTATTAATTTTTGTTCCTTAAGGGGTGTGGGCTTGGATTGTGTGTGTAAGTAAAATGTCATTTATTCACCCACTTATTAATTATGCTTTGGAGTTTGAAGTGTGACTTGTGAGGTGGATTTGAGGATGAGTGATGTGGCATCCTACATGGATCCACCTCATCCTGCTCTCTCCCTTTTCTATTTATTGGAATTTTTTTTGTTGTTTTGGGGGTTACTTCACTTGGTTTTGTGCTCTTGTAATTTTAGAGAGCTTGAGGATTTTGGATGCTTGTGGATTTGTTGGAGATTTTTGACTGTTTATATTTGAAGAAGCTTTTTGTTGATGTTTTAGATCAAGATCTACCATGGAGAGGTTGGAGCTTGACTCTTTAAAAATATTTTTCCTTTATATTATGCATATGTGAATGTTGTTGAATATTTTGGTATGTTTGCTGGTTGGCTGGGTAGATTGCCTAAGTGTGGTGTAGGAGAAAATTATGGGGATGTTTCTTGTGGGGAGGAATAAGAGTTATATTTTCATGTGGAGTGATTTTGCGATGGGTGTTCCACCTTGGAAAATAAATAGCTTGCATTTCTTAGTTAGGTCTATTTTATGAGGGAGGTAGAAGAGAATGTGGGAGGCATAAGAGTATGTAGGGGTTTGTAGATGATATATTGGTGGGGTTTAAGGTAGAAACTCATTTCCCATTGGAAGGTATAAGTAGCTTCCCCCATAGATCTTACTCCTCTGACTTTTGGTTGATGAAGCCTTATGTAGTTTGTTTTTGTCTTTCTTGTGACTGTCACTGCATTATTTGGACTGTGTCTGATTGTAAAATTTTGCATTGTGTTGTGGAAGATTTTTTGTTTCCATGAGTTGAATCCAATTCCTACTGTAATGTGGTTGGGGCTCGTGGGCCAATGAGGAGGATGACTTCTCCTCTTTATTGGAATTCTTGGTTGGGTGGAGAGCGTTTACTCTTACCCATTTTTGTTCTGACCAACTAAAAGCTGGTGTGTCTCTCTTGTTGTTGTCCTTGGAGTTGTGTACGAAGAAAAATTTCGCAGTCCTCTTTAGGTTCCTTATTATAAAAATTTCCCACTTTAAGTGGATGACATTATAATATTAATTGTGGTGAAGAGTTGCTATGTTTTGGATATGAAAGTTGCATTCAAATGAGAAAGATTTATTTTGTATGTGTTGGCAAACAGAAAAGAAGTGTAAAAGGAATTATTTCATTTAATTGAGGTTGCTTTACTTTCCATCAAAATGGTGTTACTCTTGTGTGAAATTTGTTGTTGGAAATAGTTTGCAAACACTCTATTTGAATGTAGGAAATATGTATTAAGAAATATTACAGTCACTGTGTTATTTGAAAGACATGTTTTAAATAAAAGATAGAACTACATTCTTGCTTTTCACTCATTGTTAAAGGAAACTTAAACATGGTAAAATTGAAATGGAATGAACTCAAATATTTAGAGTATGATAAATGAAATAGATCATTTCTAGTTATAAGTATGTAGAAAATTCATTTAGATTACTATAAACCTGCAATAACTATCATAATAGTATACAAATTAGTCTGCAACAATGACAGAAAAGTTGAAAACATTAAATTGAAATAAGGATGATCTAAATGTATATTAAGATAGTTTGTATTTCCCTTGAGATTTTCACAAAACTTTATTAATCGAGTAGAGACAAAAAAAACTTTACAGAAAAAGAAGAATCAAATTCAACTTGATATCTCAACCATAATCAATTAATCCCTAAAAATCCATCCAATTTCTATCTAGTGTGATTTTCCATGTCTCTTTGACATGTTGAAGAAGAAAGAATGGCGGATCAACTTAAATCTGGTAGTTGAAAAAGTTCAATTCACATTTTAATGGCAGGAAAGAAGTTTTCTTAAATTTCATCCATCCATGTTGTTGAAAATAAGATTTTATGCTTCCTATACAAAGAGGACTTCGAGCCCTCTCTAACACGTCCTTATTTGCTAAAATTCGAGATTCCAGTCGAAAATTATGGCCTTCTGAAGTTTTTGTATAAACTCTTTTAAAAAAATAACTGTCAAAAACAATAATAATAATAAAATATTTGCAAGTGGATCCATGGGCCGAAAAATACTTTTCGCACTTTTTCCCAAAAAACGTAAAAAGACAAAAAGTTTCCTGCTGCTCCGCTGGCCCAAGCTTTCTATTTCGGCAATAAAAGTCTAAGTTCAAAAAATTTACTTTTGATAGATTTCCTTTGTGGCCCCAAAGCCCCGCAAGCTTCGTTGTTGGCAAAACACAACCGCGGGCTCGTGGGCCCACATCTTCAAACTTCATTTTTTGCAAAAGTGGTGAAATTTCCTAAGTCTCCCCACCAGCCCGCCTCCCTGCATGTCATTGTTAGTCTGACACGTGTCTTCTTTCGGCATCGATCGAGGAGTGTCTTGTTTTTAACCTTTGTGCATTTTCAACAAAAAAGTCTAAATTTCCTAGGTCTCCCTGCCGACCCACCTACCCCTATGTCACTGTTGGTCTGACATGTGGGTTCTTTAGGCATTGGCGGACACGTAGATTGTTTTTAAGCCTTGACGCTTTTTCTTGAAAAGGCCAAAAGTCCTACGTTTCCTCCTGGTGGTCTGCTTCCCTACTTGTAGCTTTTGGATTGACACATGGCTTGTCCAGGTGTCGGTGGAGGCAGAGCTCATTTTAAACCTTTTTGTTTTTTCAATAAACAAATTCAAAAATCCTAAATGCCTCCGGTGACCCGCCTTCCCGCGTTGGCTTGAAAAATTGTCACGCGTCCCTTGGGGTCTTGGGCAAATGTAAATTGTGATTTTTGATAAAAAGTGTTAAGAGCTAAATTATGTCCCTAGGTCTGTCGGTCCGAAAATTTTCTCAAGCGAAAAAAATCTTCCCTAGGCCCGTAGGCCCGCTTTTGGGAAAAAAAACCTCCCAAAGACTGTTGGCCCGTAACCTGCGAAATATAAGGAGTTAGGAAGACTTCTTTATATCATTGGAAAGGGGAAGATATTTCCTATCTGATGGGAATGTTTATAGGAAACCTTAACTACATGAAATATGGAAAAAAACATATTAAAGCACAAGAGTAGGTGGAGAGTGGGTAAGTGGAAATTACCCTTTTAATTTAAATGTTCATTCTAACCCCATGTTAATAGACCATGTTTATTGGTTATAACTTGTTGAATTAAATGCCTTGGGCATTTAATTGTTTTCGCCCCTTTAACCCTCTAAATCTAATTAGGGAATATTTAACTATTGTGTTAATTTAATTATTTTATTAAATTAACACCTAAACGAGAAATTTAACTATGCTTGGAGTAATTACACTTATTAATTTGTACTGTGGGTTTAATATTGGTTATTATAGAACAAATTTATTCATTGATTATAATTGTCCTTGATATATTGTTGGTGATGACTGTAGTTTCGAAGCCTATTTGTGGGCACGCCTTTCGAAAAAAAAATATTCCAGAATTTTTCTAACCAACCCTAGGTTGTTCTTGGGTCTCAAGTGAGCATTTTTATCGGGCGTTACAACCACTCTGCCTCTCCTCAGGGATGCCCTTCAGCTCCGTCCTCATCTAGACCTGGTGAGATCCCACCTTTGAAGGGAAAGGGTGTTGTTAATTCTCCATGATGGGGATGTCTGCAATCGGGCATGTAGACTATAGACGGATCGCCTCCTCCTAGATGGGGAATTATGGTTCCTTTACAAATGTAGATGTTGGACCATGATGGTTGGCATGTGGATCCTCCCTCGACCGAGCCCAATAGAGGAGTGTTTATCCCTCCTCAAGATGATTGTCCTCCTCCTTGTGCTGTGACATGTGCTTGATTCTGTTGGTTTGATTTGTTTCCTGTGCTTTTTGGTAGCCCTCTGGGTGCTTTGATGTAGCCCACATGACATTTTTTGTTCCCGTTTTTGGTGTTTTGTTGTCACCCTTATAGAGTTTTGTGAGACTATGGGTTTTCCGGTCACCCAATTCCAATAGTAAAAAGTAATACTGAAAAACAAAAACAAATGTGATTGAATTGAGTTACAACACACATTTTACCACTCCACACCCCAAATATTCATCCCTCGTTAAATTTTTAAAAAAGAAAAGAAAAGCAAACCTACAATTGGGTTTTAAATAGCATTAACAATTCTAAAATCAAATACTTCCAAACTCACAATACGTATCATTAAATATAAAAATAATTTCCCTTCCAGAAGAACACAAATTTGTGTCTTGACTTTGGCCCTTTCGAAGATGTCTTTCTTTTCTTTACTATTTTGACCTTTATTTTATTTTATTCTATTCTACTGTTTATCAGCCTCACCTAAGGGCGTTTCATCAACGACACATTAACAATTGATCTTGACAATTGAAATTTAAAATGATTCCAAAATGACCGCAATTTTTGAAGTCAACCGATTTCGGATAGCATACGAAATCAAAAGTGGGGTATTATTTGTTGAAAAATTCTGTTACGCGCTTTTGAATGTAATCCCCTAATGCCTTGGTGCTATTATCTCCGCTCATTTCGTGCCCACTGTCTTTAGCAATGGCACTAAAACCATCATTGATATTATTAATTCTTACCCTCTTCTTCCTCGTGATATCATCTTCGTCGTATAAATTGCCCATGCAAGAAACAAACATGGTGTTTTATGTGCAGGAAATAGGAAGGGGACCCGATGCTACGGCACATTCTGTTGGAGGAATGGAAGGGAAGTCTGCAAATCTCTCGGCATTCGGAACCCTAATTATGGGTGTTGGTCGTCAAATAGGACTTTTTAGAAGAGCAACAGTCAGGGGACAAGAAGTCCCTCCTCTTTAATGGGAGAGGTTCCCTTATTCAGAAACGAACTTATTTACAAATGTACAGAACATTGTTTTATGGTCAAACTTGGATATTACGAAAGTGTTTTCCACAAGGATCATCAATTACACAAGGACTGAGGAAAGGGAATAAGAAGATGAGCAGAATAGCAACATTCAGAATTATAGATAGCAGAATAATTCTTCATGTATGCGAAGCTTCAAAGAATTTAAGACAAGATCATTTGCATTGGCTGAATGAGATTAAATTTAAAGACACAAAGTTCCATAAATAACCTTCTTCAGATTCATTCATCAAGGACACAAAGTTCCTTCTTGGTTATACAAGATCACTGTATTTGCAAAACTGAACAGTATGCAATCAGAGAGACTAACGAATTAGGAACAAAATGATCTTCACAATATTAAAGGAAAACACAGAGATAACAAGAATTAGATAGACAAAGAATGGAAAGCCCTTTTGTATTGATTTCTTTAAGATCTATTTACACTTTCAGCAAATATCCAAGTTCTTCCTCCTTTGAAAATGGCGTGGAAAGGCCATTATATAGCTTACAAGTCAGTTACTCTTCGTAACCGTTTCTTTTAACTAAAGAATAGTTAAGGATCGCCAATTGCAATACCTTAACTAATTACAAAGAATACGAAAAGAATGGGAAGAAGAGAAAAGAAAGGAGAAGGAGACAGGTGGCCAGCTACTGGGAGGGACCCACTGTCTTCAGAATCCGCTGCCTGAATTTCTTCAATGCCTCAGCTATGTCTCTGCCACGTGGAACTGACGTGTTGGCTGCAGACTGAGTCCAAAATCCCAGACACTTCTCCATCTCTTTATCAAACTCGACGTGAGTATGATAATCTTTATTTGCTTCTTCAATGGCAGATTGAAGAGAACAAATTTCCTTCATCTTTTCCTTAGAGATGGAGCTTTCCTTGAATAGATTATCTTTGACAAAAGCTCTGAACTGAGCTTTGATTTCTTGCAAGGACAGGGAAACACCAGAGTTTTCATCCTGAAGATGACAATGTATATCCTTGAAAGCAGCAACAGCCAGTGTCTTGAAAGCTTCTCCCTTCTGCCAGCTGTTCTTCATTTCTCCCAAAGCTTCCTCCAAAACTCTGATCTTCCACTCCACGCTGTAGACCCAGGATTTTGATAGATTGTCCTTAGCATCATCGAAAATCTTATTCGCCAGTAAGATGTTCTCATCTGTCTGTCCCATAAGGCGAAGGTCTACTATACAACTGCTCCAGATTTTTAGTTCTTTATCCATGGTATTGATAGTGGAGGAGAGCTTCAGTTGCACATTACTCACCTTTTCGTGGAGTTTGAAAGCTTCATCGATGAAGTTTAATCCAGCAACAAGCATGTCATCCACCATGGCTTCAATAGCTCTGCCATAGACAGAATACTTGTGCATATCTTTGATACTTTGCACTTCATCTTGGCTTAGAATTACAGGAGGTGGAAGAGTAGTCAATGGGGTAGGGTCCAAGACTTTATCCTTAGATAAAAGAGACTTGATGAAACCTGTGAGAATCTGGGCTTGTTCTTCCAACTGTTCAATAGTTTGCTGCCCTTTCTCTACCCTTCCAATGACTCTTGTGACTGTTTCCTGGAGGTTGTGAATTTCACCTTCAGGAGTAGACTCTCCCATAGGGATTCTTGAAAGCTCCAAGTCAGATGCCAGCAAGTCTGATTCTGATTTGTCTACTGTAGGCTTAGCAATCTCCAAGAATTGCTGACCTTGGGCATCAGACACTATTCTGGAAGTGGTTCTGGCTTTCTTGGCACGAGAAGGAGTGGTGCCCAACAAGGCTGCAACAGCATCGAAATTTGGTCCCAAGCTTTGAGAGGAGGATTTTCTCTTCCTTTTGTCAACCAAAGGTTGCACCCAAGCAAAAGAGGAAGAAGAATCTGCAGGAGAAGCAAGGGGACCAAGAGACAGGGAGCTCATGACACTCAGGGTCTGCGCAGCTGTTGACTCAAGCTGAGATGTGAGTAGAGCACTGGAGGCAATAGCGGTAGAAGAATCAGTAGCACCTGGAAGTTCAGTGCTCTGGACCTCCTTGTCCTTATCTGCTGGATCTTCAGGAACATTTGCAGGAGTTGGCATCTCACTTTCTTCACTTTCACTGAGAACAATGATGTTCTCTGGCCCTATAGGCAACTCTGCCTGTTTTCTTGGAGGGTCATTCTCTGCAGGCTCCTTCTTTACCTCTTTGAGTTTCTTCTTATATACCTGGGTAGATGAAGAGGGAGTAGATTCAGTAGGTCCTTGTGTTGATGAGGCAGGAGGGGTTTGCATTGGTGTTTCAGACCTTGGAACTGATGCCTCTCTTATTGGTGTCGAGTCATCCTTGGAGCTGGATTCTCCTGAGTGCCTCTTGAATTCTCGGATCTTCTTACTGAACCAGACCTTAGTCCTGACTAGGACTGGAGCAAGAATCTCAGCCAGATCATCCCTCTCTTTCCTGTTCCAATCCAGGTCCTCCAGAGGGGTGTGCTTAATCACATTTTCATACTCATACGAGTATAGGTCAGAATTGTCATCCTGGAGACCTTCAGGAACTTGGTACAGACCGAGTTCTTGAATCAATTGCAGGGAGAACCTGCCACAATGCCTTCTCCTGGCTTCAAAATCATCTGCACAGTCAGCCCAGTAGTCTTCTGTATCTGCCCTATGATGATAGATTATCTTGATGTTCTGTTCAATAAACTTCTTCAAGTCAAAGCAGGTTCTTGGCTTGAAGAAATGAACAGTGATAGGGACCAGGGCTCTTTCTATGTTCTGAGCATCCAGAGCTGTTTTGCATGTGTAGTTTCCCAGAGAGATGGGAAAGTGCAAGCCAGAAATCTTCTTGTCTCTGCAAGTTCTGTGCAACTTGTCTAGTTGCCTGCATATTTCTATCAAGGCCATTTTATCATTGCAGAACATGGGAAGCCGTAGAGGAGTGCTTTCATAGCCAGCAAGCCTGATATAGGAAAATTTCCTGAATTGGATGAAATAGGCTCCATACTGCGATATCAGGTTCATGGCTTCATCTGAAAACCTTCTAGCAGTATCACCTTCGAGCAATCTGACCACGTACATGGTGAAAGCATCATTGACCCTTCTGAAATTCCGATTGCTGGTCTCCAGGGTGAACTGCGGGCAATAGGCATACACTGGATCATCTTTGTGTGCATCTATATAGGAGAAACCAAACCACTGCCTTGATGCTGCTAGGGTATACATCAGGTATGAAGTCATATAGAACTTCTTTGTTTGCTGAACGTTGGATAGCTGCTCCGCCAAATTCATACTGATGATCTCTGCCCAGTTGATGTTTTGTGTTCCCTCGCACACCATGCTGATGAGCGGGCACATCCAGAAATGAAACTCATTGGTGGAGGGCAAACCCATAACCCGAGCCAGCAGGATTATGAAGTCTGACAATTCCTCATTGAAATCTGCTCGGAAGAGGGTTTTGGTTAGGCGAGAAGCACCTTTCTTAGGGTTCTTCAACCAAGACTTCGCCACTCGCGCCTTATATTTGTCACTGTCTTGATCGAATAGGGTCTGTGCTTGATCCCGGGAGACGACTATAGCATTGTCCAACTCCGGAATCCTCAGAGCAGCGCCAATGGCGGCAGCGTCCAGCTTGGCAATGAGTTCCCCATGTACATTTGTCAATTCGCTCGAAGCGGGGTCGAAGTGAGCTCCGCATGAAAGCACAGTATCAGCACACTGTACTGAGATTGGGAAACCACCGGCAAAAGCCAAACCGCTATCATGAATCGTTTGTGCTATTGGTGTAGGGTTTGCATCTGCCATTCTTGCCCAAAAATCACCGAAGTCGAGATGACGAGCTTCGCTGTCCCCAATATTGCTAACAGCAGACTCAAGCGGAGAAATTTGCTCCTGTCCCTGAAACTTGATCTTCATATTGATAGTCTCGGAGCTGCAACCTAGACTCGGGAAGGAATTTGCAAAGGGAGGGGATATTTGCGCAGGTTTTCAAATTGCAAGGGTTCGAGCAAAGATAGCATGGAAGCAATGCGAAAAATGCAAAGGGGAAATGCTCGTTATATAGCCGTTTGGAGAGAGGAATGAATTTAATGCGCATTGAATACACAACCACCAATTTGAATAGCATCATACTCGGAGTGAGCGGGAAAAACTAAGTGTGAATGACACTTGGTACGCTTGGGACATGTGAGACGCGAATGCGCGAAACACGCGGCTCGGCCGATTCGGGTGAAACAGGGAGAGGATGCACAAATGCTTTTTGGAACGATTGGGACGAAAATGCGCGGAGTACGCGGTTCGGGTGATTCGGCCGAAAACGGAACAGTGGGCCCGTTTGGACTTGGGACATTCGGGACAAAAAGTTCCGGAGTACGCGGTTTGGCCGGTTCGGGTGAAATTGAAACAGCTTGCATTTTTCGATTTGGGACAAGGAGCTCTGAAGTACGCGACACGGGAGTTTCGGCCGAAAATTGGAAAGCTCGCACTTTTTAACTTTGGGACATTTGAGACATGAAAGTGCGTAGTACGCGGTTCGGGTGTTTCGGCCGAAATTGGAACAACTCGCACAATAAGTTTTGGGACACTTGGGACAAAACTTTCCGACGGGCCCGAAAATGGGACAGCTTCGGGGATTTCGGCCGATCGGGGAACAGAGTGCACTTTCGTACTTGGGACAGTTGGGACAAAAAGTTCCGACAGGCCCGAAAATCACACAAAATGACCCAAAACACAGATTTTTTCAATTTCACGACTTAGGCACTTCAGAGAAAAACACTTAAACTCAAAATTTTGAAATTTTACTCTTATCAGAGCGGGGAATTTTGAGTGGACAACAGCTGGCTCCTTCTGGGGATGACTTGGTATAAATTCTCGGAATGAGACAAGGCAAGAACTTAGACAAACTCGGTGAAGCAGACCAGTGCCTTATCCATTGGGCAAAGGAGTCAAAAACAAACCAATACAGAGGGCAACACACACAACAACAGAAGGAAAACACACCAAAAGCAGAAAAGCAAAAACACTGTACAGAATATACAAAGGGACTCCCTAGTCACCTATGACTTGAACAACTTCAAATACTGCCCACTATAAGGAAGTGGGAGGGGAGAACCATCCATGTAATCAAGATAGAAAGAGTTCTTACCAGCAAAGTGTCTTATCTTGAAAGGTCCGAGCCACAGGGAATCAAATTTTCCATGGCTGCCACGAGGTTCATGTCTTTTGTCCCATAACAGCACGGTATCTCCAACTTGGAACTCTCTGAACCTAGCTTTCTTGTCAAACAGAACCTTTACCTTCTGCTGGTGAGCAGATATCCTATCAGCAACCTCCAATCTGTCCTCGTTCAGTTTGTGCAGGTACATGATTCTTTTATCCAGAGCATCACTGAAACTAGTATCCTCAATGGCCTTCATCAGGTGCAAGGCTGGCAGTTCCACTGTCACTGGCAATTGAGCTTCTACTCCATACACCACTTGAAAAGGAGACATTCCAATGGCTCTTTTAGGTGTGATCCTGTCTGCCCAAAGAGCATCATAAAGCTTCTTATGCCAGTTTCGCTGAGACTCATTGACCAACTTCCTTATGATAGTCACCAGATTTTTGTTGGTGGATTCTGCTTGTCCATTTCCCTGGGGATAATAATCTGAAGAATGAGCCAGAGAGATGCCATACCCGTAGCAGAAATCCATTATCTCAGTTGAGGAGAAGTTCGAAGCATTATCTGTTACAATCTTGTTAGGTACACCATACCTTACCAAGATGTTCTCTTTGATGAAGTTGCATACCACTTCAGAAGTAGTGCTCTTGACTGGAATAGCTTCCACCCATTTGGTGAAGTAGTCAGTGGCAGGTTAGCACATGAGTGTGACCAGCACTAGAAACAGGGTTGAGTGCACCAATGAAGTCCAGACCCCACTGTTGAAATGGTTCCTCAATCACAACTGGCTTGAGAGGCAAAGAGGCCAATTTAGGTCTTCCCACAAAGGTCTGACAAGCCTCGCATTTATCCACCCACTTGGATGCATCTCTGAACAAGGAAGGCCAGTAATATCCTCCCCGGAGTATCTTGTGAGCTGTGACTGTTGATGAATAGTGCCCTCCACATGTCTGATCATGAAAAGCTGAGAGCAACTTTCTCTGTTGTTCCTTGTCCACACACTTCAGAAATCTCCCATCTAAACCACGCTTGAACAAGGCATTTTCCCACAGTACATATTGCGCTGATCTCAATTTAACAGTCCTCTTTTCCTTGGTAGTTAAATGAGAGGGGCATTCCCCATAGGTGAGAAAATGGGCGATGTCAGAATACCATTCATCGACTGAACTAAGGAATAGAACAGTAGGAATGTCAGCTTTCTCCTCCAGCAACTCATGTTTGGCTCCTTCAGCAATGAGCTCACAAAGACCTTTTCCACGAACCAGCTTGGTCGGTTTGATATCAATGTCATACTCCTGGACTTTAGCCACCCAGTTTCCTCTCTTGGACCCAAATTCTTGCTGTGTAAGAATTGACTTAACAGTTGTATCTGGAACCAGCACCATAGAGTGAGAGTTGAGGATATAGAAACGGAACTGCTTGACAGCCTTGACTACTGCAAAAGCATGCTTCTCCATCATGGTGTATTTTAGCTCATGATTCTTCAGGATATAGCTCATGAAGGCAATTGGTAGCTCATGTTTATCAGAGTCTTCTTGGGTTAAGACAGCAGCCAGGGTATTATCTGTAGCATAGCAATAGATGATGAAATCTTTGCTGAAATCAGGACAGGCCAAAACTGGAGTTTTAGCAATAGCTTTCTTGATACCCTCAAAGGATTCCTTTCCTTCAGAAGACCAACCAAATGTTTGCTTCCCTTTCATCATCTGAGAAATATTCAAAGTTAATTCAGCAAAATCAGGGATGAATCTTCTTAAAAAATTGATCTTACCGAAGAAGGAATGCACGCCTTTTTTACTGGTTGGGAGAGGAATTTGCTGGATGGCTTGAACTCGTTCAGGATCAATCTTAATACCATCCTTGGAGACGATGTGCCCTAATAGTTTTCCTTCTGTAACACAGAAGACAGATTTTTTAGGATTTAAAGAAATCCCATGCTCTCGGCATCTCAGCAGAACCGTTTCCAGGTGGTCGAAGTGATCCGCTCTTGTCTTTGAAAACACTGTCAGGTCATCAAGGTATATGACAATACATTTCCCTTTCAAGCTTCCAAAAGCCAGATCCATAGCTCTCTGGAAAGTGGCACCAGCATTAATCAGCCCAAAAGGCATTCTCTTGTAGGCAAAGGTACCCCAAGGAGTGGTGAAGGCTGTCTTGTGTTGATCTGCAGTATCAACCTCTACCTGATTGTATCCCGAGAATCCATCAAGCATAGATAACATTTCAGATCCTGTTACTGCTTGCAATATTTGATCCATCATAGGCAAAGGGTAGTTATCTTTCAGAGAAGCCTGATTCAGGTTCCTGAAATCAACACAGATGCGGATCTCACCATTTTTCTTCCTAACAGGCACTATATTTGCGATCCATGTCGAATGGTGAATGGGAAAAATAATTTTAGCCTTCAACAACTTCTGGATCTCCTGAAAGATGGTGTCAGCTATTTTTGGATTGTACTGCCTCTGCTTCTGCTTGAAAGGCTTAATTCCTGGTTTGAGGGGAATAGAATGCTGCATATCTTTTGGCTTGAAGGCTTTTAGATCTTCATAAGAATAAGCAAGAACATCCTTATACCTCCTTAGAAGATCAATTGCTTTTCTCCTCTCGTCGGTTGTGCAACATTTTCCAATATTTACTAGCTTGGGGTCAGTAGAACTCCCTATATCAATCTTATCATACTCAGCTGATTGCTGAGGTCCAGTAGAAGCTTTAGATTTCACATATCTGTCATGTTTATCAAACAACTCCTCCAAACTCACCAAACCTTTGGGAATCTTGTTTCCTTTGAGTTTAATGCACCCTTCCTGATCTGTTTCTTCTCCTTGGGTGACAGGATGGTCAGAGGACACACTCTCACGAGGCAGGTTGTCACTTCCCTCAAAATACAGTTGTTCGAAATTACCCTTGAGTTCCAGGAAGGAAAGCAAATGCTGGTCATCGTTGAAAACTTGCCAGTTATTGGTATTGTCAGGTACACTAGGCCGGTGGACCATTTCAATAGTGAACTTATCCTGAGAGAATTCAGGATGGGGAATCAGTAGTGATCCTGAGACAGCCAGTGAATCAGCCCTGCTGTTCTTTTCTCTAGGTATTGCTTCAATGGAGAAAGCATCAAGGAATTCAATTGAATCCCAAACCTGATTCCGGTAATGCTTCAGCCTCCCATTTTTTACCTGAAAAAGGCTTCTGACTTGCTTCACAATCAGCTCTGCATCACCACGAGCCAGAAGATTTTTTACACCTCGTTCTTTGGCCACTTGCAGTCCAAGAATGAGAGCCTCATACTCTGCTGTATTGTTAGTGTTTTCGAACTGCAACTTAAATGAAAAAGGGTGTAGGCAGCCTTCAGGTGACACTAGCAGGACACCAGCTCCAGAACCAGCCGAGGAACAACTTCCATCAAATTCTAAAATCCAAACACCATTGGGATCTTTGGGTGATACTTTGGAGGGTTGGATTTCATCAGGGGACAGAATCATGTAATTACCATGACCCATGTCCTCATAGAGTATTTGTGCCTTAGGATCATCCGTTTTCTGCACAATATACTCAGATTGTTTCTCAGGCAGCAGCTTCTTCATGTGTCCATTGACAGGTATGAGTGCATGTGACCAATCCATTTGAATCTCTCCACCCACATCTTTACAGAAGTTCCTACTTAGCAACATTCCATAAGAAGGAGGAATGTCTGCTACTAGGATGGTAGCCAAGACTTTCTTTTCAGGTAAAGCAGCAAAAGCCACTTGTGCATCTTTAATCCTTCCAACCAAAGGCACTTCCTTACTTTCCATGGAGTAGCAAGATCCATAAGTACGAGTGAGGGTCAAGCCTAAAGCATGAGCTACTTTAGCAGGCATCACGTTATCTGAGGCTCCGGAATCTATGACACAGTTACTGAGCCTATGGCCAGCTATAAGAAGTGTTACATAAAAAGGCTTGATTTTGTCACCAGGCGAGGTGACAGCAGCTACCAGACTAGGCTGTGGTGCAGAAGGAGGAGTGGGCAAAAGGCCTTTAGAGGTGGTCTTGGAATGGGAATTAACAAATTGGATCATCTTGGCAAAAGCTTTGGGATGGGTTTGATAGTATTCAGCTTCTGAAATTTGAACCTTGGTCCTTTTTAGGTGATCAACAATATCAAAGGATCCAGAGGTGGATGGACCATCATCATTTGGAATTCTAGGCTTATCAACTTTAGGAGAAAAAGAAGGAACTTTGCTAGTAGGATTGACAGGACTTACCTTTGGTGCAGATGAGGTAGGGATAGGAGATCCTCTTTTGGCAATTACAGGAATAGTTGCCGGCTGCTCCTTAGATTTCTTCATGGGCTGTGTTACTTTCTCCTTCTGCCTTGTCTGTTCTCGAGTCATGACAGCAAATGATTCACTGTTCATATCTGCTACCACTTCATCATAGTCATCTCCATCATCAGTGCCTTCGGTGGTAAAGAAATTAACCCGAGATCCCTCAAGTTCTTCCGCCTCATCATCAAATTCCTCCAGGAACTCCTCACGAGCTTCATCGTCCACATCATCATCTGGCTCTTCAACTTCACAGGTTGCATTCACAGGAACTTTAACAGGAGGTCCTTCAAGTGCTAGTCTTGTGTGAGGAGCAGGCAAACGATTTCTGGGCTGAAAATTTCTTCTTGGAACATCTGCATACGGGGCATGCTGAGCCAATTGTTTCTTTATAGCTACTAGATCATTTGCAAGTTTCTGGACTAATGGATCAGTATTGGGTCCAGAGGTGGAAGAGGAAGAAGCAGCAGATTTAGATTTGGGAGGATCTCTTCTCAACTTCCCTGACATGATCAAGTCATCCTCGACACTAACAGCCAGTTCTTGATCCAGAACTAACGTTCCGAGATTAGCCCTTCTTAGAGCATAACTGACTTTGGGCGTTTGAGCATTTAGAAAGAAACATTTTTGAATTTGATCAACCGGTCGAGTATTTACAGGAATTTTGTTGATCAGTCTGTTGAATCGAGCCACAAATTCTCTCATGGGTTCTGATGGATCTTTCTTTATCTGAGAAATTTGGGCAAGCAGGGCATGCACATCTTCTGCCGGCTTGAAACGGCTTTCGAACTGAGTTCTCATTGTATTCCAGTCGGTGATGGCACCAGCCGGAAGGTGATAGAACCAGTCAGCAGCATTATCTTGTAACGTCTCAACGAACAGCCTTACTGAGACGTCTTCATGTTCAACTCCCAAGACTCCACATGCAACTATGAAGGCTGCAATGTGTTCATCAGGGTGTACTTTGCCATCTCCTTTAAATTTGGGGAAGTTCTTTCGGTTACCTCTAGGTAACTCATGCAAAGGCTGAGTAAGGGCCAGGGGCCCGACACGTTGACCCCATGGCAATTGTGCCGCCATTCTTGGAAATACGGCTTGGAGGGGAACTGTAACACCAGCTAGGATCAAAGCTCGTAGATTGGGACTAGCAGGTTCTGAAGGAATACCACCCGTAGGACTTCTATCTTGAACAGGTGGAGTGCTCGTCGAACGAGTTCTTCTATTTGAAGGGAAAGGAAAACCCTGTTGCTCCAAAAGCTGAAACTGAGAATCTTCGATACCAAGGGTCCTTCTCCCTCGAGTGAAACGCGGAGTCGCCAGATCAAAGGATGATCGAAAAATTGCAGTACTGGAATGCGATTTTCCCCAGCGGAGTCGCCAAAAACTGTTGGTCGTCAAATAGGACTTTTTAGAAGAGCAACAGTCAGGGGACAAGAAGTCCCTCCTCTTTAATGGGAGAGGTTCCCTTATTCAGAAACGAACTTATTTACAAATGTACAGAACATTGTTTTATGGTCAAACTTGGATATTACGAAAGTGTTTTCCACAAGGATCATCAATTACACAAGGACTGAGGAAAGGGAATAAGAAGATGAGCAGAATAGCAACATTCAGAATTATAGATAGCAGAATAATTCTTCGTGTATGCGAAGCTTCAAAGAATTTAAGACAAGATCATTTGCGTTGGCTGAATGAGATTAAATTTAAAGACACAAAGTTCCATAAATAACCTTCTTCAGATTTATTAATCAAGGACACAAAGTTCCTTCTTGGTTATACAAGATCACTGTATTTGCAAAACTGAACAGTATGCAATCAGAGAGACTAACGAGTTAGGAACAAAATGATCTTCACAATATTAAAGGAAAACACAGAGATAACAAGAATTAGATAGACAAAGAATGGAAAGCCCTTTTGTATTGATTTCTTTAAGATCTATTTACACTTTCAGCAAATATCCAAGTTCTTCCTCCTTTCAAAATGGCGTGGAAAGGCCATTATATAGCTTACAAGTCAGTTACTCTTCGTAACCGTTTCTTTTAACTAAAGAATAGTTAAGGATCGCCAATTGCAATACCTTAACTAATTACAAAGAATACGAAAAGAATGGGAAGAAGAGAAAAGAAAGGAGAAGGAGACAGGTGGCCAGCTACTGGGAGGGACCCACTGTCTTCAGAATCCGCTGCCTGAATTTCTTCAATGCCTCAGCTATGTCTCTGCCACGTGGAACTGACGTGTTGGCTGCAGACTGAGTCCAAAATCCCAGACACTTCTCCATCTCTTTATCAAACTCGACGTGAGTATGATAATCTTTATTTGCTTCTTCAATGGCAGATTGAAGAGAACAAATTTCCTTCATCTTTTCCTTAGAGATGGAGCTTTCCTTGAATAGATTATCTTTGACAAAAGCTCTGAACTGAGCTTTGATTTCTTGCAAGGACAGGGAAACACCAGAGTTTTCATCCTGAAGATGACAATGTATATCCTTGAAAGCAGCAACAGCCAGTGTCTTGAAAGCTTCTCCCTTCTGCCAGCTGTTCTTCATTTCTCCCAAAGCTTCCTCCAAAACTCTGATCTTCCACTCCACGCTGTAGACCCAGGATTTTGATAGATTGTCCTTAGCATCATCGAAAATCTTATTCGCCAGTAAGATGTTCTCATCTGTCTGTCCCATAAGGCGAAGGTCTACTATACAACTGCTCCAGATTTTTAGTTCTTTATCCATGGTATTGATAGTGGAGGAGAGCTTCAGTTGCACATTACTCACCTTTTCGTGGAGTTTGAAAGCTTCATCGATGAAGTTTAATCCAGCAACAAGCATGTCATCCACCATGGCTTCAATAGCTCTGCCATAGACAGAATACTTGTGCATATCTTTGATACTTTGCACTTCATCTTGGCTTAGAATTACAGGAGGTGGAAGAGTAGTCAATGGGGTAGGGTCCAAGACTTTATCCTTAGATAAAAGAGACTTGATGAAACCTGTGAGAATCTGGGCTTGTTCTTCCAACTGTTCAATAGTTTGCTGCCCTTTCTCTACCCTTCCAATGACTCTTGTGACTGTTTCCTGGAGGTTGTGAATTTCACCTTCAGGAGTAGACTCTCCCATAGGGATTCTTGAAAGCTCCAAGTCAGATGCCAGCAAGTCTGATTCTGATTTGTCTACTGTAGGCTTAGCAATCTCCAAGAATTGCTGACCTTGGGCATCAGACACTATTCTGGAAGTGGTTCTGGCTTTCTTGGCACGAGAAGGAGTGGTGCCCAACAAGGCTGCAACAGCATCGAAATTTGGTCCCAAGCTTTGAGAGGAGGATTTTCTCTTCCTTTTGTCAACCAAAGGTTGCACCCAAGCAAAAGAGGAAGAAGAATCTGCAGGAGAAGCAAGGGGACCAAGAGACAGGGAGCTCATGACACTCAGGGTCTGCGCAGCTGTTGACTCAAGCTGAGATGTGAGTAGAGCACTGGAGGCAATAGCGGTAGAAGAATCAGTAGCACCTGGAAGTTCAGTGCTCTGGACCTCCTTGTCCTTATCTGCTGGATCTTCAGGAACATTTGCAGGAGTTGGCATCTCACTTTCTTCACTTTCACTGAGAACAATGATGTTCTCTGGCCCTATAGGCAACTCTGCCTGTTTTCTTGGAGGGTCATTCTCTGCAGGCTCCTTCTTTACCTCTTTGAGTTTCTTCTTATATACCTGGGTAGATGAAGAGGGAGTAGATTCAGTAGGTCCTTGTGTTGATGAGGCAGGAGGGGTTTGCATTAGTGTTTCAGACCTTGGAACTGATGCCTCTCTTATTGGTGTCGAATCATCCTTGGAGCTGGATTCTCCTGAGTGCCTCTTGAATTCTCGGATCTTCTTACTGAACCAGACCTTAGTCCTGACTAGGACTGGAGCAAGAATCTCAGCCAGATCATCCCTCTCTTTCCTGTTCCAATCCAGGTCCTCCAGAGGGGTGTGCTTAATCACATTTTCATACTCATACGAGTATAGGTCAGAATTGTCATCCTGGAGACCTTCAGGAACTTGGTACAGACCGAGTTCTTGAATCAATTGCAGGGAGAACCTGCCACAATGCCTTCTCCTGGCTTCAAAATCATCTGCACAGTCAGCCCAGTAGTCTTCTGTATCTGCCCTATGATGGTAGATTATCTTGATGTTCTGTTCAATAAACTTCTTCAAGTCAAAGCAGGTTCTTGGCTTGAAGAAATGAACAGTGATAGGGACCAGGGCTCTTTCTATGTTCTGAGCATCCAGAGCTGTTTTGCATGTGTAGTTTCCCAGAGAGATGGGAAAGTGCAAGCCAGAAATCTTCTTGTCTCTGCAAGTTCTGTGCAACTTGTCTAGTTGCCTGCATATTTCTATCAAGGCCATTTTATCATTGCAGAACATGGGAAGCCGTAGAGGAGTGCTTTCATAGCCAGCAAGCCTGATATAGGAAAATTTCCTGAATTGGATGAAATAGGCTCCATACTGCGATATCAGGTTCATGGCTTCATCTGAAAACCTTCTAGCAGTATCACCTTCGAGCAATCTGACCACGTACATGGTGAAAGCATCATTGACCCTTCTGAAATTCCGATTGCTGGTCTCCAGGGTGAACTGCGGGCAATAGGCATACACTGGATCATCTTTGTGTGCATCTATATAGGAGAAACCAAACCACTGCCTTGATGCTGCTAGGGTATACATCAGGTATGAAGTCATATAGAACTTCTTTGTTTGCTGAACGTTGGATAGCTGCTCCGCCAAATTCATACTGATGATCTCTGCCCAGTTGATGTTTTGTGTTCCCTCGCACACCATGCTGATGAGCGGGCACATCCAGAAATGAAACTCATTGGTGGAGGGCAAACCCATAACCCGAGCCAGCAGGATTATGAAGTCTGACAATTCCTCATTGAAATCTGCTCGGAAGAGGGTTTTGGTTAGGCGAGAAGCACCTTTCTTAGGGTTCTTCAACCAAGACTTCGCCACTCGCGCCTTATATTTGTCACTGTCTTGATCGAATAGGGTCTGTGCTTGATCCCGGGAGACGACTATAGCATTGTCCAACTCCGGAATCCTCAGAGCAGCGCCAATGGCGGCAGCGTCCAGCTTGGCAATGAGTTCCCCATGTACATTTGTCAATTCGCTCGAAGCGGGGTCGAAGTGAGCTCCGCATGAAAGCACAGTATCAGCACACTGTACTGAGATTGGGAAACCACCGGCAAAAGCCAAACCGCTATCATGAATCATTTGTGCTATTGGTGTAGGGTTTGCATCTGCCATTCTTGCCCAAAAATCACCGAAGTCGAGATGACGAGCTTCGCTGTCCCCAATATTGCTAACAGCAGACTCAAGCGGAGAAATTTGCTCCTGTCCCTGAAACTTGATCTTCATATTGATAGTCTCGGAGCTGCAACCTAGACTCGGGAAGGAATTTGCAAAGGGAGGGGATATTTGCGCAGGTTTTCAAATTGCAAGGGTTCGAGCAAAGATAGCATGGAAGCAATGCGAAAAATGCAAAGGGGAAATGCTCGTTATATAGCCGTTTGGAGAGAGGAATGAATTTAATGCGCATTGAATACACAACCACCAATTTGAATAGCATCATACTCGGAGTGAGCGGGAAAAACTAAGTGTGAATGACACTTGGTACGCTTGGGACATGTGAGACGCGAATGCGCAAAACACGCGGCTCGGCCGATTCGGGTGAAACAGGGAGAGGATGCACAAATGCTTTTTTGGAACGATTGGGACGAAAATGCGCGGAGTACGCGGTTCGGGTGTTTCGGCCGAAAATGGAACAGTGGGCCCGTTTGGACTTGGGACATTCGGGACAAAAAGTTCCGGAGTACGCGGTTTGGCCGGTTCGGGCGAAATTGAAACAGCTTGCATTTTTCGATTTGGGACAAGGAGCTCTGAAGTACGCGACACGGGAGTTTCGGCCGAAAATTGGAAAGCTCGCACTTTTTAACTTTGGGACATTTGAGACATGAAAGTGCGTAGTACGCGGTTCGGGTGTTTCGGCCGAAATTGGAACAACTCGCACAATAAGTTTTGGGACACTTGGGACAAAACTTTCTGACGGGCCCGAAAATGGGACAGCTTCGGGGATTTCGGCCGATCGGGGAACAGAGTGCACTTTCGTACTTGGGACAGTTGGGACAAAAAGTTCCGACAGGCCCGAAAATCACACAAAATGACCCAAAACACAGATTTTTTCAATTTCACGACTTAGGCACTTCAGAGAAAAACACTTAAACTCAAAATTTTGAAATTTTTACTCTTATCAGAGCGGGGAATTTCGAGTGGACAACAATATGTATGTATACTCAAAATGTCTATGAATACGTATATAGATTTCATCAGAGCATGTGTGAATGTGTGAGTGTGTTATGCTCACAATTGACTACAAGGACGCTATAATGCTTCCTCCAACCTGGTAGAGACCCCTTTAAAAATGACCCTAACTTCCATTTATAACCCAAAAGTTATATATATATGTAGTATAGGGTTTACATGATCTATATATGTTCATGGTCACAATTGTGTTCAAGGATTCTATCATGCTTTATAAGTTTATTGTCAAAAAAACTAATTTGTACTGTTATTAAAACAACATAATTTTATCAAGATAACTGTACCTAGTTAACCATAATTTATTGAGAACGTAAATTAAGTGGGAACATTTGGACCCCACTAGAGTGACTTGGAGCATACACCTAAACACCAAAATGAACACTTAGATCAAGGAACATAACACCTACGTTTAGTGCCATATCCATTGGGCCAAGATTCTGCCTATTTTGGTCATAACGAGAAATGCCCATCATTGATCTCCAAGATGTTGGTCTCACTCACAACAGTTGAGATATTACTTTTATAATTCATGAATGTCCATTGCATCTCACCAATTAAGATCAGAACAATTCTCAAATCTATCTTGGATTATGCATTTGGATTAACATGCATCACATCAATTTTGTTGGGTTTTTTAAATATTCATTTGAATATGACATTTTTCATCGTAAACATCCTCCTTGAGTCATGATTGTAATTTAAGGATCCTTGGCTGAATTCATAGATTTATCACATTACCATAGGTGTCTGAGAGCCACAATTTTCTTGTCAATGGTTTAACTACCCCCTAAACATTGAGCTTCTTACGATCCACATATTGTGTCATTAACAATTATGTATTTGAAAGTTTGAGAGTAATCTACGAAGTACTTGAATCACTCCACTGTATGTGATACAACCATAATGGATACTTGTTTAGAAATCACGATCACCCAAGTGTTGTCATGTAAAATGTGTACCATGAAAAATCTAAAAAAAGGTGATCCAAGTCTATGACTACTCTTAGCCACATTTGAATAATCCTTCTCTCGGTCAATGTAAACCTATCCTTACAGCCAACTCGGATTATTTTGGATTAGGGGCGCTTCATAATGGTTAAGATGAATACAATATAATTGTTATTTCCAACAGTGTAGCTTAATCATGTGCATCCTCCATGTTATCAAGTTGATGTATGAAGGTATTTGATTCTAAAAGAAGATTTAGTAACTTCCTTTATGAGGCCCAATAAATTGGCCATATTTTCAAGATGTTTAAGCTGTAGTAAGCGATAATAACTAGTTGATATGTACACAAAGAAGATAAAGCTATCTGGACATTGTGTTTTCAGATCAGATGTAAACATATCTCATGAGATTAGTTTAGGAAAATACTATCTGTGATCTCTCATCAGGTTTGGGAACAAGTTCATGCAAAACTGAGGTCTTGTGTGTGGCAAGTGATATTGGGAAATGCATAGTTCTGGCTAAAAAGCTAGCCACCTTGTTCCTGAATAAAATTCATAAACCTCATTAAGATTTTGGAGATCATCTTCCATGCATGCGTCGAAAGGTCTAATAGAGCCTATAGTTTATGGTGGACATGATCAAGGAAAGATTCACATGGGAAGACATTAAATTCATGGGAGAATGTTCGGTAGTGCAACTCACCATAGTCCTACTTGAGAAAGTCCCAACAAATTCTCTAAAGGTAACTGATACACTCCAGGAAGTCTCTTGGCAAGCCTAAAAAAATTGAGTTGTTTTAGGGGTGCATTTTTAATGCTAAATCATGGATTCATAGGATGGTTTAGTCTATGGATAAACTGCATAAATCTAATTGTCACATTACAACTCAGCCGACGCAACTAACCTTTCTTGATTGGAAAAAGTGATCAGGTGTTTGTAAAATTTGATGAATACTTAATTTTTACAGGCATGTATAAATTAGTCTCATCTCGATGTCATTTTACCTTTTACATGAAAATTCATATATTGGATTGTTCTCAGATTTCAGATAAAAGTGGTGACCCCACATGGCCTTAGAAAGCAATTTTGGTACATGTGACCGAAGAATGTTATTCATGCGACCCCAGTTAAATGAGTTGTTGCTTTACGTACTTAATGAGTGGTGGTTTAGGCATTACTTTTTTTCATTAGAATTTTGTCATACATCAAGAAGTTTTTTGGCCACCCAAGGGATTCTGTTGCATAGTCCAGAAGATGCATGGTGAAGACATCCAGAAGGTGTTAGGTGACCAACGAGGATGTTGTCATAATGTCCAGAAGATGTATATCGTAATGTCCAGTAAGGTGTTAGGAGATCCCCTAAGGATGTTGTCGCACATCCAGGATTTAGGTGTGTTCCATTCTACAATGGGTTAAATCATGTGACTATCCACTGATAGACCTTCATTAGGTGAAACTGTCACAAGTGACGAAGGAACATCAAAGGTCACGCAAGAAGGTGAAAAATCACAAGTGACGAAGGTTTCAACATCAAAGGTCACAATTATTCAAGAGTGAAAGATCATCTTAAGTGATAAAGTGAACATAAAAATTCATGATAGGCATCAGGTGAAAGATTAAGTGTGGTGGAGATAGAGAATTGCATTCTTAATGCTATTACAATAGGAATGGTACCCGCATTTCATAAGGGATGGTTATTCTTGTTTACTGGAGCTCTCATGGGGTGCATCTCTCTAGGGAAAACATGATTACTAGAATTTCCTCTATTTCTTTTGCTTATGTTTCCTCTCCATCTCAACTTACACTCAATGAGTATGTAATTTTTGAATATTATGCATTGAGACTGATGTGCTTATGTGTGTTTTAATTCCTTGTTGAAATAAACATGGTGTCATTCTCATTGAATTCGTCGATATATTCCTGGTTTTGAAGCAATAATGAGCTCTGAATGTAATACCTTGTATTTTATGCAAAACTCCCCATAATATTCTAAGACACATCTCTCTGATCTCTAATAACTATTTCGTGCCATCACCACTATAGTAGAGTCTATAAGCACTTTGTCCACAAGCATTAAAGAAGTACTCTTGTGTGATCCCATGTACCAAAATTTTCACCTTTCTCTTTTAAGATAAGGTTAATAATAAGGTGTAAATATTGTTAGAGTAGGTATTTACCTTAGCTCATGTTCACCTAGGTACTTTATTTACCTTTATTGTATTTATCCTCACCCACTTATGTGTGTGAATATATTTTTTATCTTATTTAGATATTAGGAGATATTATCTAGTTGTTACGTATAGTTCTTTCCTTGATCTATGGCATTGACTAGTTCTTTCTTTGATCTATGGTATTGACTAGATCCTTGATGTCTAGTTCTCTCCTAAATCTATGGTCTTGACTAGTTATTTACTTGATTTATGGCTTGATCTATGACCTTAGCTTGTTCTTAGATTATTATTCCTTTCCTAGTTAAGCAAGGCTCATTCTCAATGTATTGCATTGAGTTCCATAATAATATATGATATTGCTGCTCATTTGTTTGCAAAGGTTTTATGTAAAGCTATTTTGGCAAATTTATTTCATCTTATTGATCATGGTGTTTGATTAGCATCTGTGTTCTTGGCTTGGCATGATCTGGTTATTGTTCCTTTCATGGTATCAGAGTTGGAGATTGCTATTGACATCTGTCTGTAAGTTTTATTTTGCAAATAAAATCTTTGTGTATTCATATATTTGGGATTTGGTATTATTTTGTTGTTGCACCCATTAAAACCCTTAGCCCTTGGTCATATGGCATGGTCATATGAGGGCTTAAAGATTGTGATTCCTACTAGTAGGTTCTTAATTTCAGCCCCCTTTAATTTTATTTGTGTGGTGAAGGCAACAACATTTTTTTTGTTTTAGTGGCAACTAAAATAAATAACATAGCAAAATATTATAAAGCTTGTATGTTTTGATCAGTAACTCAGTTTTGAGTGCCGTTTTTTACAAAAGTGCTTTTTTTCGTGCTCTTTCCATTGAAGTTATTTATTTTGAGACTTGCACTATAATTATAAAGTGCCAAATATGGAGGAGTGTTGTAATCAATGGTGGATACAATTTCGGCTGAGCCCGACATCCTAAATTTTTGGGAGTTGCAGTTTGTACCTATCATGGATTTTGAAAATGATATGCTTTTCTTTGAAGTATGTGGACTTCAAGAGGATATTATAAATTTTTTGGAAGAAAATAGATCACTGAAGAAGTAAAATTCTCTTCTACAATCACTCATTCATGATAAGGATACAATAATACACTCCCTGCAGAAAAAACTTGCTAGCTACAACATCACCATAATATTGTGGACAACCATATCCATGCTCCTAGTCCACCTGCAGCTGTTGCTCTTGTACCCACTAACATTGATCTACTAGTATTTGATCCTGAACTTGCTTTTGATGATTCTAAACTTGTGAGGCTTGTTACTGAATGCTCTTCCACATCTATGCCTATTACAGTACCACATGTTATGTATCCTAATTCTGCTCAGCTATATGGATTTTTTAAGAAGCATACCACTGCATTCAGTTCTCGCATGCTTTGTTCTATGGGTCTCACTAGAGGAGTCATTGACAGACATTCACAAAGCATTGTTTCCTCTATTCCACATGTTAAGTGGAATTCTCATCATCACATTATTTTTCAAGTAGATACTTCATTGGGATCGCACATTGATAGATCTCCTTTTTTTGTTCACTCGACTCTTTTTGAGGATCTTGAGCAACACATGAGTTCTTTACCTTCACTCAAGATTGAGAAACTTGAGATTTCAACTATTAGACATGAGCAACCTGACACACATTCTAATGTTCTTTTACATGCACCCATTGTGCATTTTACACCAAGTCATATGCAGGCATCTTCTTCATCCATTCATATTGATTTGGGGTGGATATATGATCACTCATGGTGGCGACATAGGCATTCGTTGAAAGTACTCTACAGGAATGGCTCCTCCACCATTCGGCCTCTTGCTCCGCTTTCTATACCTTCTGCATTGTGATGCTTTTTGTTTGGAGCATTTTTCTTTAGTAGGTGTAGTGTATCTCTCTTGTTTGTTGAGAGATTTTGTATCTGTATTCTCGACACTTTTGGCATGTTGACAGTATCTCTTATGAGGGATCTATTCTGGTGAAGTCCAGTGTTATTTTTTCAGTGTTCGAGTAGTTGATTTTGGGTAACTCATATAGATTTGTAGTGTCACTCCACCCATTCAGCAGTATGGGAGGGTGTGGTGCTAATCCTTCTTCTTCATGTTTCGTGTCCTTGACTTGTTACCTTTGGCTTTTCTTAGATCGTGAAACTCTAGAGTTTGTGTCCTTTCCATGTTGCTTTGGTTATTGTTCTTGGATCATGGCACACCTATTTGCAGCAGTTGATTGAATTATGTTTGATGTTTCTTTTTTGCACTTTTAACATCACTCTGTTGACAGTCTCCTTGTATGGAGCTATTCTGGTGAAACCCAGTGTCAGTTGTTTTTTATTTTTGTGATCGAGCAGTGGATTCAGACCATAGTGCACACCAAATTTCTTCAGCATTGTATGAGTTTTTTGAACCAAGCTTCTTGGGATGCCTTGGAGCGGGATTTTACTCTCTTTACTTTTTTGTTACTGGTTTTGGGTACCTTGCGGTGTCCCTTTTTCCCAGTTATTGTACATGAGTACCTCATCAGGTTAGTTGACGGGACTCATCCTGTGGACATGCCACATCTATTTTGGGCCCTATCTACACTTGAGGGGGGGGTGTTAGAGTAGGTATTTACCTTAGCTTATCTTCACCTAAGTACTTTATTTATCTTGTATTCATCCTCACCCACTTATGTGTGTGGATATTTCTTTTATCTTATTTAGATATTAGGAGATATTATCTAGTTGTTAGGTATAGTTCTTTCCTTGATCCATGGTATTGACTAGATCCTTGATGTCTAGTTCTCTCCAAAATCTATGGTCTTGACTAGTTCTTTGATGACTAGTTATTTCTTTGATTTATGGCTTGATCTACGACCTTAACTAGTTCTTAGATTGTTATTCCTTTCCTATTTAAGCAAGGCCCATTCTCAATGTATTGCATTGAGTTCCATAATAATATATGATATTATTGCTCATTTGTTTGCAAAGGTTTTATGTAAATATATTCTGGAGAATTGCTTTCATCTTATTGATCATGGTGTTTGATTAGCATCTGTGTTCTTTGCTTGGCATGATTTGGTTATCGTTCCTTTCAAATATTACTTGATAGAAATCATGGTACAAGGTATATAGGATGATCATGATCTATGATAGGAGACAACCATTTTGGTATATCCCCAATATCAATTGTGTTTTCCTTACTAATTATTTATAGATATGATGGTGCAAGACCTCTTAATTGTTTATATTCGAGTGCAAATGGATATTCCACAAATCCATAAGAATCCTTCTTAAGAATTTTTTTTGCATTTGATGAGAAATAATAAACTATGAAGCTTTTTACTTCATCCTACACATCTCAAATGACTTCACTCCAAAATGGAACTTCATGAAAAATAATTTTTACACCTCCCATTTAAATGGAATATATGAAGATATTTTGGTAGGTAATTTCCTATTTATAGTTTAATTTTATGAAACTTTCTTGAACATCTAATTTTTCCACCGTCTACTCACATGACTTCAAACTATGGGGATGTTTAAACAACATAATTTAAGTGTAATTCCAAATATATATTAATGAATTTTTGTGTATTTACAAAGTCAATTAATATTTTTACCATTTTTTTTCTCATGAAACAAAAAACCTTTAGGTTTTATGCAGTGGCAATACCTAACACTATATCGAAAGTGATAGTGTGAGGGGATTATGCAATGTCAATATTAGTTACCTCTTCTTCTTTAGTAGACATTTCATCCAATTCTTGTTCCTTATTATTCCCTTTAATGTGGAATAATTTCTTCTAGGCATATTTATGTTGTTTGTTCCTTTTGTTGTCACATCTAGTCAATATCACTTTTTCTCATTTATCTTCAATTTAATGAGGATTCAAATGGATAACTTAATGTATTGATGGTACTAATGGTCTATGATCTCTAGTTATTGTGAATTTATTTTTCTTCATGGAAATGAATTTTAAATACGCCCTATATGCCAGGATAATATAGTTAAACAAAAATTTATTAGATATGTTAAGAAAACATTGATTATGGATTCTAGGGGCCATACACAAAAGGAGAAAAAAGATATTATAATTAGGAAGAAATAATATGGCCTCTACCAGTAGCCAGATTGGATATGCACTACTATTAAGCATACTATCACAAAATCACCCGTTGACAACTTTGAGTAAGACAGAGATAGTTTTTGGGATGGACAATACTCCACCCATTCCCATCATCAGAGGATTCCACCACCAATCCTCCAAGCACCTCTTCATCCTCCATCTCGATCACCAATGATAAATTTTCTCCCACATTAGCCTCTTCACAGACCCCACCATTCTTCGTACCCTTTCCTCCCATTATGGCATCATTATTAAAACTTTGGATGTTAAACTCTTTTATTAAAGCATAGTTATGAACTAGGGTGGTTGAGGAGGAGCACCTTTTCTAAGTGGTACATGGGTGTGTATTTTGGTCCTTAATTTCTGAAGAGTGATTCGCATTCAAAGCACCCCACTATGTTCCACTTGGTCTATATGGAGAATTTGGACTCCTCCCTCAAGGTGTCACCATGGCCACTTATTGAAATAATGCAATTAAATAAATGGGAATGGAACTTAGGTTGATTATTAAAAACTACTTGTAACTCAAAAATACCCTAAGACCTTGAGTTCTAAACTCTGGATGGTAAAAACTATTATTATACTAGAGCTATGAACTGAAGTCATAGAGGAGGATAAATATCTATAATTGGGACATGGGGGTGGGATGTGGTCCTTAATGTCCACTGAGTGATCCACATTTGGAGTGCCCCATTATGTCTCACTTCGTCCATATGGATAAGTTTAACCCCTACCTCAAGGTGTCCCCATAGCCACATATTTGAAGCATCCAATGAACTCAATGGGAAAGGAAATTTGGATGAGGATTTTAAACTACTTGTAACTCATCAATATGCAAAGACCTTGTGTTCAAATATACATGCAATATGTTGTATGTGAGCCTTAAGACCTCCTATAGTTAGATAATTTACATTGCCATATGTAGTTATATCGTAATGCAAGGAAACATTTTGGAATGACTAAATATACTCCTTCACTGACACTATTGTCCATGTTATTTTCTAGTTAGATGAGGTAGTTCTCCACCATGCTACTACTATAGTGCATTATATCTCCTTCATACAAAATAAGCAAGTAGCATTGAGAGCCTTATTTGTTTAGTACAAAACCAATGATACAAATTGAATGTGTGTGTGTGTGTGTGTGAGAGAGAGAGAGAGAGTGTGTATCTACATATTTGTCTATGTGTGCATGTATGTATGTAATGACGTCATACTAAACTTTTCCATGATTTGAATTTTATTAAGATTTAAATTTTTTTACATTTGGTTTACTAAGTTGAGTGGTTCCATCACTTAAACCTTATTCATTACTACCTTTTGGAATAGGTTTTGAAACCTAGAAATAGCTATCACTCCCGAGTAATGTGATGAATTATTTGAATCAAAATTTAAATATTTATTTGATCTATCTTATGTTATGTGAAAGGATAAGACACATATTCTCATGTATCTTACCGATATATCCTTTCAGTGTTGCCACATGTACTTCCATATTATCACCCAGTTCTTCTAACTCTCCTTTCATGTTATGAACCATATAGTCAACATCTACCTTAACATTTTGGATTCTCCTCACTAGGGCTTGGATTTATTTATCTACCAAAGAATATGCAGGAACAAAATTTCCACCCCATTGAAACATTGATTGACCCTACTCATTGTTAGGATTTTTTCCTTTACTAGCAAAAGCATTTCCTTGGCCTTATGTCAATATCCTCACAATGGTGATTAGATTTAAGATTTTTTAATCTCTTGAAAGTGCAACCCGGAGAGAGATTGATGCAGGCTTTCTAATCTTGCAAAATTTGATCTCTCTCTTTTTGTAGATATAATGGAAGCACCTTAGGCCTGTGGGTATACCTATTTTGATGTGAGTCTCTGGTATCAAGGCCGGTTCCTTGTTGATGTATCCTAAATTTATATCTGGGGTTTAAGGGGAAAAGATGACTGAAAAATAATTAAAACTAAGGTGATACACAAAAATTGTATGAGGGATTTGATTGAGTATATGCACAATTGATATGTGAAAGGATTCTTGATGCATGAGCCAATAGTTTTATGCAGAATTTTAAGGCCAAAACACTTTGAGGTATCAAGAGAGAGTATCAAAACAATACTACTAAGCTAAAAATGCACATTAATATCCTACAAAAATTAATAAATTTTGCAACAGGGTAATATGATTGATCAGGTAATTTACATTCACAAAACTAATAGAAACATACACAAGACTGCAATTGATTGGGAAGGAAGAAAATACTTCACACTCAGAAGGCAAAATTAGCAAAAAAAAATTCTTCAGTGCTCCTATATCAAAACAGTCCTCCTTTGTGCTTTTCCAAAGCATACAATATATAGGAAAAATAAATTTCACCCCCTTCCTAAAAATAGCCTAGGGATTGTACTCACCCATGCATCTTATTTTCATCCTGTATTTAACAGTAGATAAAGGAATAAAAATAGAGCACACAATTACAAATAGGTATTAATAGCCTTTATTACAATACAGTCAAACTAAAGTTGATTGTCCTATTTTTAAGAAAACAAGGGTGAATAATTTCCTAATAATAAGATTGCTTGTTAAGAAAGTCTCTTTCCTTGTGCATGTGAATTTGTCTCCTTGTCTGTTTTGTCCTCTAGTGAAGAATGCAAAAATCAACTCTCTGTTGGTGACTAAAATAATTGCAATACATGCAATATTAACATCCACTATGGGGACCACCTATCCATGTGCACATTTTATGATGTTGACATCTCTTAGCTTTTAGTGGCCACAAGGGTGACATACTGCAAATCAAACTCCAGCCTCCTTGAAGTGGGGACAACTTTTGCACTTCACCATGGTTTCACCACCTTTGTGGAATTAGAAAATATAAAAGGGTCAACCATTTTCCATGGCACATGCCACTTAAAATACTTACCACCCTTTGATCAATACATGCAAGGTATATTGGTTAGATTTTGCATATAGTTTAAAATCCACTTTTTTGGTGATCATTGTTGGCATGATTTGGTCGACACTTGGATCTTTGAGTGTGCACTATAGTCTGAAATTTGGTCAATATTTCAATGATTAATTGGATGACATGTGGGCTAGCCCCTTCTCCACAATGAGCCAACCCTTGGCACGTTGATAGATGATATTTTAAATTTAACCCTAATTAGGGTTTTTTGTGGGCTCACCATGTATATGTATTTCAACTATGGTTCAGTTGGGTTCACTAATAGATGTCTTCAATCTCTTTACTTCTAGATTTATGATCGTCAATTGTGTAACTTGATGTTTAGGGTTCCAATTTGAATTTTAATGTGATCAGTGATGATAAATTTGAGCTTTAATTGCATTGAATTACGAACTAGATTATGAGCCTTTGATCTTTTGCACAATGTGATCTTTATCCATTGGTTTTTTGGGCATCTTCCTTGCATTTATTGGGAAATTTTGGTTTATCCTCGGCCATTCTATCTCTATCTTATCTGATCACAAACCATCAATTTTGAACATGTGGTTAGGGTTTTTAGGTTTGCATTGAAATTTGTTAAAAGTTTCTCAGCCTTTTATCTCCACACGGATCAATCTCTGAACATTGATTGCTAACTCAGTATGAGTTAGGTTAACTAACAGAGGTGGGTGAGTTTCAAAATGCTTGATCTCTATCATTTTTGGTCATTTTTGGGTTTGCTCGGAGGAGAGCGGCGAAGACATGGAAATTTTTTGTGTAGACTGCCATTGTGATCTATGAAGCTTGTCTCTTCTGTGGAAAGGACTCTCTGTATCTTCTCTTGCACTTGTATTTTCTTGTAGTTCACTCTTTTTGAGTTTTATGAGGACATGTATTGATCTTTCATGTGGGTTCGAGCTTGGATTTTTTCAAAATATCTCTTTGTCTTGTGAAGCCTTGTGAGGATTTTTAGCAGACACTGTTCTTTGCACTCGAGCTCTACATATTTTTGTAACTATTCCTCTGTTTGATGAGGGAAGGTACATCCTGACTCCTTGGGTATCATTGTTGATTCATCGTTGCCACTTTGGTCTTCGAGAAATACTGATGATCTATTTTTCTTTATATTTTATGTGTGATTTCGTGGCTTGGTTCTGAGCTCGGGTATCTATACCTTTCATCCTTCTGAGTCTGTTCGAGATCTCTAATCAAGCTAGTTGTGGATATTTTCCACCAATGGTTGAAATATTCGAGCTCGAAACTTCATTATTCTTTGTTCTCTGTGAGTTTCCTTGCAAAGTGGTCACCGTATTCATCAGATCTAAGTTTCCTGTAACATATTTTGAATACTGTCTTTTGGGTTTCTTTATATTGTTTGTGCTTGGCCATTTATTAGATGAGCTCGAAGAGCCTATGTAGTTAATCTGTTTTCTCATGCATTCTACTTAAATCAAATTTTAAGAAATGCCATTCTGTGCACGGTGAGTTCTTTCTCTGTTATTAATGGTCACTATTTATATATGGGTTCAACTCTGTCCAATAATGCAAGATTTGATTTATTTTGGTTACACTGTTTTGAGTTCGAGATTTTCTTCTAAAATTGTGTCTGTATGTGAAAATCTGAAGGCCACCATTGTTGGGGTTGTGAGGCTTGATCCTACTCTGTAAAATAATCTTTTTTTACTTATTTGATCAATATTACGTTTCTCCTTTTGCTACCAAATCAATGTTTTAGATATGGCATTTCGTATTGTGGGTATTTACATATTTAGCTCTATCTGTTTGAGAATTTTTACTCACATAAAAGAAAAATCTACCATTAATGAACTCTGAAGCTCTAGTTTCTTTGATTTTCCAACTGTAATTTAGGTATATCTCCATATCTGGATACTCATTCAATGTTTTTTTTTCAAAGCCAGGATATGTGTTTTCTTTTGTATACCTGCAGCTACATTTTTTTCCTTGAGTTGTATTGCAAAAAATCTCTATTCAGATTTTTAAATGTCCTGCATGAATGAATTATTTTTTGAAAAAATATTTATATACCCATGTATTTTTCAATCTGTGACTTAAGGTATCACAACCCAGATTTAGGATATATTTCCTTTTGATATGGGCACTGGAAATTATCACTCCTTTTGATTCTGTAATCTATTCTTGATCCATGAGATCTTTATATGTGGTATTCTGGAAATTGTAAGCGTTTCTTCATCCATGTAATTCCATTCTCGGGTATAAAACTTGATTCAGATGCTTTTTTGAAATATTGTATTCTTGTTTCTTTTACATTAGATACATTATTTATTTAATAGTAGTATTTCTGGCATGGTGGAAATTTTGAAATGTTGATTTTCCATGGTGAATCCCTGGCAAAATTTTTCCAGAATTCTTTGTTCCTTCCTTTTTCAGTTATAGTAGGTTTTTTTTTTATTAAAAATAGAGAAAGTAACACTTCATTAATGAAATTGATTTGGTAGTTTGAAATTGAAACATAATAATTGTTTATCTTGATCATAACATCCTTTTCTAATTTTTTGTATCACTTGCTTGATTTAAATTTTCTTTTAAATCATGTAAAATTTGAAAACAACATGATGAAAAGTTGTAATTTTTTTTTTTACATGGCAAAGCCATGTGAATTTTTTTCTAGAATCTTCTATTCATTCTCTTTCAGTTCTAACCCTTTCTTTCTAGTTACATCAGTTTCTTGAAATCTGATTCTCTCCCTTAGTTGCAAAATGAAAGTATACTTCTATTTTCTAGTCCTTCTCTGTACTGTAACTTCTCCCATTTATAGAAAATATTGAATTTGAATTATAATAATCCTTCTTTCTAGCATGTACTTGTGACTTGTCTCTCTTTCTTGGCTACAACCTCTACTTGCACACTTAAGAAAAAAATTTAGAAAATACTTAGGATTTTTGTCCTCTCTTGTGTCCATGTTGTCTTCTTTTCTTTTCTCTTTCTTCTTTCTGAGTGAGTAAAGCATGTATGTAGTTTGATCTTCAAGTAAATTATATCTCCAGTTTTAAAGAGATTCATATGCACGAACTAGGATAGTAAGGAATATGAATAGATCTCTGAGCTCATATGTGACAGTTCATCTTTTCGACTTTTCATGTACAATGAATTCTATAATGAATATGAAGAAGGAACAAAAGCTGGAATGGAGCTACTTCGATTAATGAAGAAATCCCCCAAGGCAATGATGGGTTCACTCATACTCATTTACTTTATTTTTCATGCATTTGTACCTCTTATTTCAGTAGCTGTACTTTATTTTCAAGTTACATCCCATGGCTTGTGTAGGAACATTTGAAATTCCTTATGAATAAAACATTGAATTATGTAAATGAGTTGCTTATTTATTTCTACATTTCAGCTTTCTGTATGGATTGTATGATGAACTAAACAACTCATTAATATAATTTAATGTCTTAATCATGAAGGAAAGAACATTAATGAGAACTTGTAACATTCGGTAATGAACTCTGATTTCTACAATCTTCACTTATGTTTTCTATCCCAAAACTCAACATTTCACCTATTCTATAATTTTGTGACTTCATCAAGGCAACACAACTATCCTTTGGGGCCTTGTGTTCTTTTACTGAAGATAGCATGAAATTGTAGACTATGTGATCTGTTACATTTTGTAACAGCACACATAGCTATAGATTTCATTTAATCATTAACTAATTCAGTAGTAACCAATAATATAAAAACTCCCTTAGCTTAGGTAGACTTCACCAATGCCTTTCATAGTAAAGATGAAGCTTCGAGTTGCCCATTTTTACACAAGTGCAAAAATTGTCAACAAGTTTTTTAGATTATTTAATGCCATTAGAATAATAAATTAGGAAAATAATTATTAAAATTAAGATTTTTTTTATAAAACATAAACAATTCAAAGGAATTGAAAAATGTATAGCTTTGGGAGTAAGTGTTTTAGAAAACATCAAATGCCAAAAAAATTGACAAAAAATATCTAAATAAGATGGATTTTAAAGGGTAACTATTGACAATTTTTTATTGATTATTTACATGTAATCTGTAGCTATGTGTGCTGTTACAAAATGTAACACCTCACAGAGACTCTCATTCCATGTTCGTCTTCAGCAAGGAAAAAAAAAAGCCACGGAGGACTAACGTATTTCCTTTATGAAGTCAGGAATCATATTTTAGGTGAAGTGCTTAATTCAAGAACAACAATAGAGTTCTAGTTTACAAGAAAGAGAGTTTATTATTAAGTTACAAGTATTGAAAAACTTTTTATTTTTGTATAGAAATACATTTAAGTATGTGTTTGAGTTGTTTATTTCGTTATACAATCAATATACATAAATATGAAAGCGGACATAAAATATACAACTCAAGTACATAAATTAAATGTCATTTACTCATGAAGAAGTGAAATCTTTCCCACATAATCCATGGGATGTAACTTATAAATATTGAAGAAAAATATGCATGTACACAAAGCTAAAAGAAAAAGAATATAGAGAAAACCCATCATTGCTTGTAGGTATTATATTGATCTTCATCCAGTTGTAGCTTCTTCATCCTCTTCTTCCACATCATCCAGCTCCATCATTATCCCTGAGAAAAATAAATAGAATTGTCATCAGGCATTGAGATAAGAGTTTAATCTGTATACTTATGCTAATAGTTTCATGCAAATGAATCAATTGATATCAAAAGGCATAAGGTACATCAAAGACATATACAATATTAACAGGACCAATATTCTATATCAACACATATGATTCCCAGAATCATTCTAGAAAACAAAGAGTTAAGAAAAACTATGGAAAATAAGAGAGGCCAAAAGGCCTAAATATTTTCTAACTATTTATTTAAGTGTGTAGACATAGGTAGCAAACTAGATAGCAGAAATCTTTTACAAAATGGTTAATGTACAAAAAGGAAAAAAAAAAAACTAAAAATAAATCCTTTCATCCAAGTTTTTCATCAGATTACCGCCCCAAGTCTAAATTACATAATGAGTATAGGAATCTATAACAACTATTCCAAAAAGAGAAAATGTAGAAGGAATATTATAAAAGAAAGGTATCAAGCCACTAAAATCAGAAGTGAATGAAAAATACCAATTGCTACAGCATAATCATGCATTGCAAAGTAGAAGTGTATCAATATATGCGTGACTATAAGAAAAAATTAATAAGGTAAGTAGAAAGCATGAATCAAGAGTAGAAATAAAGAATCATCAAAATGAGAAAAAATTTCATCTTGCAAAGTACATATATGATCAAAGCACATGCTTCAGGGGATCAAGACTGAAGAATCAGCTAAAAGAGATTTGCTTATACATTCATGGTGAATAAAAGAAACATATCGTTCTAAATGCTGAAAATTTCAAAGTTTTCAAGAGTCAAGCATGGTCCAGAAGATCATTTACATACAAATAATTTCATAATGAGCTGCTGGGAAAGAAAAGCTACAACTATGAAGAAAACATAGAGTTACATAATGACAATTTAATAATACTTTCGAATGATAGTATTTTCAGATTTCATATGCTCCCATTCAAGCAGGTTTTGATCAATTCCTAGTAAATTATTCCAATCATGAAATGAAAAGTATCCAAGAAACAAGTGTTTTCATGAGGCTTTGGGAAAGAACGTGATCCTTTAGATATGAAGTCATTCAACTAAGTGAAGGTACAACCAAATTACCTAAGATAATCATACACATGATGTATTTCTAATAAAAGGTGAAGGAAACTATAGTAACACAAAGAGAAGATTAGGATAAAATTAAGTGTTGATACATGTTACAATAGATGTAAGTACAACATCAAAAACTGAATCAAGATTGTAGAATCTTGTTTTTAAACAACAGACTATAATCCATACAAAATGAAGATATACAAGAGCAATTTTTCAAAGGAAAAGGAAGCTACAATGATTAAATTATAAAAATAGTCACTTTGGACGATTTAAATGCAATCAAATATCATGCATCAAGTTTCATCTAGTTGGATAACTCATGTAATGAACAAAGGTTCATAGCTAATAAAAGATCGAATTGTACCATGAACATATTTCACCAAGCTCAAAGATAGGAAACAATGGAAATTCTTATATCATAATATATTTAATTCAACTCATATTTTTGACATAATGAATCTAGTGCTAGAAGAAAAGTTCCAGATTTTAGAAAAACATTACTCACATGAATTATTGATGATCACACAGTGCACCAAAATCAGAGTACATAGGTATTTTAGCACATCAAAGGTAAGGAATTCATTTATCTACAGATAAATTTGTACAAGTTACAACTCAGATATCCACACTCAAAAAAGTTCATCCATAAGTTTCAGGTATAAAATAAGATAAGGTTTCCTTCAGCAGTGACATATGAACACAGAGAAATCAAAAACTACAAAAATGATGGGTATCCATGAAAGTATAATAACAATATGTCTCATATCATCTCAAAATACATGTTCAAATATGCACCAAAAAAATAAACTCACCAACAGAACTCAAAAATTACACAAATGGAAAAGATCATTTTCAAATCTACAGCTTATGCATAGAAACACAGAATACTGAGAATAGTAAAGAGAATAGATCCAGATGACGAGAAAAAATGTGTTCAAAGTGGTTTTGAGAGCTCAAAGAAATTCAATGTAAATAATGCATTACATAATCCAAATGGAAGTATATCATTACCCATACAAACCCATTTCCGGTTTTTAAGAGTTATCGACATTTTCATAGTCATAAGTCTTCCCACACATGAACAACACAGTAAAAGACAGGATAATTTTTTTTTTTGACTTGCTTGAACACATAACACGACACAACATGTCGTCACCAAGGATACAACCAACTCTGGGAACCACTTGTTACGGGGATGACCACAAGGTCAGCACGGAAACGTTCACACCCAAAAGGATAATACACTTTTTCTTTTTGACAGAACAACATAGAAGTTCAACCACATGACACTCTCATAGCTAGGGCAAGCCACAGTAAGAAATGATTGAAGGTTATTTATTTTGATAAAACTCACCTTTAACTCATGACTTATGTTTTTAGAAAGATTCAATATATGATTTGCACAAATTCATCTTACCAAATGAGTTATTTTCTTATACACTGTAGAGTAGTTCACTTAAAGTCTTCTCCTACTTGCTAAATCTTATTATCTTCCAGAAACTAACCATTGTTTTCCCTTAAGCTTGTTTAAGAGTTCACCCAAAAGGGGTAGTGTTTACTGGTTTAGCTAGGGATATCACGTGTTATAAAATTTTACTTTACAAGGATAGTCTCACCTTTGATTACTTAAGGCATTGTCTTGTTCTCAAGGGGGTCATCTCTACATCCACAATATATATTCTAAATTGATATATATATATATATTATCGGTTAACTTCTGTAAGGGTTAAGCCACCCCATTATAACTTTACATATAACACATCAATACAAAGTCTCAGAAAGATTTAAATTAACACTTAATTCTCAAGATCAAAGTTTTACAATACTTATGCCAGTGTAATGATTGAATATCATTTCTCACCAAGGTAAGTTACTAGTCTAACATTACAAAAAAAGACAAGAACAACTTCTTCACGTAATCTTCCGAACATATTCTAGGCAAGAGGTCAAATAAACTCCTTGCAAGCAATGTTACAAAATTTACAACACATAGAACATTTTTACAAAGAACTTCATAGTTTGAACTGATGAAACTTTTACACTCTTTTCCTTTAATCTACTCGCATAATCCATCTGCACAAATATTTATTAGAGTCAGTTCGCTAGAACTGAGCATGATAAGATATAAACCTCACCTAATAATTTATGCCATCTAGCATTTAAATAAATGAAAGTTTGCAATACTCCTTATCAGATAAATTTCTAACATACATTTAAAACTTAACTGCACATCTCATGATAATACATTTCCTACTCATTAATGTTCACTTCTTTAAGATCTGCTTACATAAGGACACAATTCCAAGTGACTAGATATACAACCTTAACCATGCAATAAATCATACTTAAATTACAGTAATAATAATAACGCTCACCTAATACCCTCGACCTACTTCACATATATAAGTATCCAACAATATTATCTTTCAATTAAATAAAAGCACCAACGACATTAAGTTTATATAATAAATACAAGTATCAATCTTATATTATTCATCGATATTACCCAAGTATCAAACCTTCATAGAAAATCAGTGATATGTAAGTGTAATTTGGATATTTATCTCACAATTTTAAGGATATATTTATGTTAACAAAGATTCCACCAATCCACAAGTTCATATATTATTTAGGTATCCTTTTGGTTGCTTATTCCATGTCTTTATATGTTTCTATTAGTATAAGGGTCCAACTCATTGGAATGAGTTACGATCAACAAAATTGTCATGTTTTGCTAATATGTCAAGGATACATTTGACTAACTAAGATAAGTAAGCGCGGTCCAAGCCACTATAAATACAAGTATCAACATTATCTCAACTCCCAATTGAGATGCAAGTATCAATTTTTTTTTTTTAGCTAACATAATAATCATCGTAAATGCCAGAAAATATTCCACTCGTTAACCAAGTATTGAAATAACATATTTATCCTTACTGGTTACCTGATAACATAATATACCCTGTTATATAATTCAACCTCCACTTGCATACCCCAATTTATGGGTATTAATTATTGTTCTATAAAATGAAGTTAAATAATTTCAGGTGGACTTATATCCTTACTGTCATACATGGTATGCACAGTCCCATTATGGTAGCTGTCACCTTTACTTAAGGCTATGCATGACTCCATTTTAGGGTAGTTATCTTAACTTCCCTATTCATCTGTTTTCCTACCAAAAAGTCTTTCGACAAGCTTCAAGGTCAAAGTATAAGATAAATTTATAATTTCATATTTCAAGCATTGCCTGAATTCATATGCATGAGGACATCACATATCAATCAAACTTGAAGAATGTCGATGAGAGTTCGATGTATCCAATACTACTTTAACTGATTCAAAGATCCAAGTAGTGCCTCAAAATTAAGCCAAAGAATTATCCACACAGGATAATGACTTGCGTGCATAACATATTCGTAAAGGTCATAGAAAACCCATTAACGCATGCTTCAGGAGGGTTCCAATCTAATAATAAGCTCATAGTAATAATAATAGCAGAGGGCCTGGTGAGGGGTTTTCAATAATCCCCAAGGTAAATGATAATCGAATGACTCAGATGGAGCTATCTAGAAAGACCAATAAAACTAGTATGACTCTTCCCAAATAGAAGCCCCCAATCCTAATGGGAGTTTATATTATTATAAAACCACAGTAAAATCCAAATACAGTCATATCGGAAATTCCCTTTTTCAAGCCATGTTCTACATAATATAAACAATACAAGAAAAAATTATAAACCTCATTCACGCTCCATACTATTTTCTACAGAAACCATCATTCAAAGGAATAATCAAGGCAAAAAGATAAACCAACATTATAAGATCAGTAGGCAAGAATCGATGTAGAGATTTCTTCTACTCAAACAGTAAATAAGATAAACTGTAAAGGGGGAGAGAGATCAGTTCATGCAATTATGATTAAAAGTCATTTGGAACCCATCTCTTTCTGGGCATCTCTTTCAAGAAAGAGTCAATATATGTAAATGCATGTTATATAATATCCAGAGTCCAAACGCTATTATTTAGTAAAACAAAAACACATCAACATTCCAAAAGAAACCCACATCTACAGCAGTCGAACAAAATTGCAAAGGTCGATTTATCCAAATGCTAAAGGAAATAAATCATTAAGAGAGAGGGTTAGTCTTATCATGCCTGTTTGGGGCTTCCTCAATGCAGCCATGTCGAACCAAGGCTCCAGCAGCTACAACACATTCCAAAAACATTCATTTTCCTCAGCACGTAGATCTCTCATGCAAGCTTCATGGCAGCGCCTGGTACAGTCAGGGAGAGGGCGGCCACCATGTCTAGATCTTACAAGTGCTTAGAATATATTTTTTTTTTAAGAAACTGGAAATAAAATCTGGTCCCTTATTTATCACTGCAGACCTGGCACAGTGCGTCTTGTTATAGTGCCAGACTATGTCTGCAGATTGCTTCACATGGCATTACCAATAATCTCTACAAGAACATTTTCCTTTTTTTTAAAGTGATGGAACCGCTTTGCATCTCTCACAACAATTTGCTTTGCAACAATCTTGGACAAAACTTGGTGCAGTGTGGCAGTCAACACATACATTAAGGTTCTTGACAACTCTGAGAGTTGTCCCACGGGGAAGGCTTAACAATCCAAATGCAATTGCCATCTTCTCACTATGGTGGCAGAGGAATACTTTTACTTTCCCGTTCACTCAGTACATGTTCTGAATCTGAAAAATATCCTGCTACCTTCATCTCCCAAGACATTTTCTCCAACATTGCATAGATCTCCTGTGCCTGTGGGTGTGATCTGTCACCTACACATGAGCATGCACCATTTTATTGCCTTTAATCCAACTACATCCAAGTTTCTTTTTAATTCCTCTACCTTCATCGAATCTCCTAATAAGTTCATAATTGCAAGGTGTTAAATTGTGCTTATTAATATTTAGTCTTACTTACCAACATGAAAAAGGCAGATCCACGCTTGGTATGAGATTGCTCTTCCATGAGTTACATCCAACACCAGTAAGGTCTCAATAGAGAATCTTTGCAAAAAATTTCATCAGGTCTCCTGGTAACAAACTCTCACTGTCACATAGTCTGATTTTGATAAAAATATCTTGAAGGAGAAACCCGAATCTGAGGATGCATATGATACAAATTATAACAACATAGTTGGACAACCTGTTGCTGGAAACTCAATAAGGCACTACTATACTGTAACATGCCTTCCGCCGCATATTCTTCCATACTAAAACTCCACAGTAAGCAACGGTTCGCCCATCACGAAGAGGAAAGAGCCATGACATGCCATGGGGTGTATGAATTCAGGCAAGCGCGGGGAAAAAATGCATGTCGTCAGGGAGAAGAAGAGCCATGTCTCCTGGTAACACTCTCACTGTCACTTAATCGTGTTTTGATCCCATATCTCCTGAAGGAGAGATCTAAATTTGAGGATGCATTCTCTTTGAACCCAATAACAACCGAATAGAAGAGACAGAAGCTTGAAACTCCAAAATCTTCTACTATCTTTCAACATGCCTGCCTAGTTGCTGTTGTGGGTCGCTGCTGTGGATCCTTGACAAGAACACACCTCGCAGCATTCAAGAAGGTGGAGGTAACACACCTGCTTCACTAGCTTGAAGCTCCATCCAAAACCACGCGCGCAGGGAGGAACCAAGGGAGAGGTAAAAAAGCTTGAAGCTCCATCCAAAACCATGACAGAGATTTTGCTGGCCTCTCTACCCACGCAACAAGGAAGAAAACGCCTCTCACATGCCTACTTCACTAGCCATCATGTCAAACTAGACTGTGCCCATACGCATTGAATGAAAGGATCAAAAAGAGATCCAGGTGAAGAAAAACAGGCCTCCACTGACTCCCATCTCCCTCACGCAAGGTAAAAAAATGTGATGGCCATTACAGTCTGCAGGTTGGGTGGTTGGGAGGAGACTAATGTCATCCACGTGCAAACAAGACCTGCGAATGGACCTGGTCGGCCAAGGTGGCAGTGGAGGGTAGGTGCAAGCAAATTAATAGATTCAAAAACTGCGCAGTCCTCACCTTCAAAGGTGCCACCACCCAACCTCTCTCCCCTTCCAAGCAAACCAAGGCTGGAAAAGACTACAAACATGCCCGAATGCCTTGAAAAGGTTTTAATATTCTATTAGAACTTTTAACAACAAAATTCATTACGCATTTCACCGATCAAAAGCATGATAAGCTCACTAGACGAAAGTTAGAAATGACCCTCGGAAACAAAAGCGCACTTACGACAGAACGAGATGGCGAGACAAAGCGAAAGAAGGGAAGAAACTATTCCAAAATAACTCCGCAATAAGGTCAAAGTCACCTGACGATAAAAAGGGAGCTCAAATAAACGTTCAACGAAAAGCAATGGGGGCAAGGTGGCAGAAACGGAAGTCGATGCCCAATGGGGCATTACATTCTCCTCCCCTTAAGAAAAGCATCGTCCTCGATGCGACATAACACAGCGGAAAAGAAATGGTACGCAAACAAGAACAGGTACAGGAGAAAGTACACCCTATGGTTTAAAATTTTAGCTGATTAAAGCACGGCCACAGGGTAGCCTTAGGAACATTTGGTAGAAATTTTAACTTTCAATGTTCTGTGAAGATTGGCAGTTCCCTCTTATTTATTTATTTTTTTCCATTAGTTCCTTTCCATTAGCATTATTCTTAGTTTAATTTCTTTTAAAATTTCATCATTGAAGAGTTTTGGTTTATTCCTTATTGTGGGTGCCCAACATGAACTGCTAACACAACACCCTATCAGGTTCACAAGACACTACAGATTCACAAGCACACAAGTATATACTTCATGATTGTATTACACCACAAAAGGTTACTCAAATACGGAATGGAATAGGCACAGTCCACATAACATAGTACTCGTCACACATCAATGACTGACATATTAAATACTCAAACAAAAGAGTACTACAATCCACCAGACATTTCCTCAATTTGCATCGATGAAAGAAATTCACATAACACCAAACAAATGCTACAGGTACATAGTGTCCACAAGGGAATCAATGACATATCCACAACATCACAACACATATCCATTTGACATGAGTAACACATACATCAAAAGACCACTACCAAAACATCACAATAACTCAACATATATCCCGAAACATCGACCATACACACAAATATCATATGCCTCCCTCAAACTCTTATGCCTCCCTCAAGTCTCTTATGCCTCCCTCAAATGCTCTTATGCCTCCCTCAAGGAGGCCGGTTGACCCTATGGCCCAAGACACATAGAGTTCGAACACTCCTAACCCAAGTGACATAATAACGCATGGTTCAACAACCCACTAGTTATATGTAACTCCTTGGGGCGTACCCCCATACAACGAAGCGGGTCCATAGGTCCAACCATTCCATGGTGCATCCCATGACCCTATTCCACACATCATGACAATAGAACCAGCACAACAATCCAATCTAAGTGCCAAGTGGCAAAGTACAAGCCTTGGGCAAGGCGGTAAAATCTTCCAAATTTAAAAGAAGATCCAAAATCAAGCAAAATAAATGGCCAAATAGCCATAGTTAGTATCAAAATCCACATGTTAGTGCCATAAACCAAGGAAATGCCCAAAATTGTAAAGCATGGCAATCAAGAAAAGTTGCTGGTCCTTACAAAATAAAGTAAAAAGCTCAATTTACGAATAAAATCAACTTATAATAATGTCACATTACGATAACTGTGTGGCCTTATCTGGCCACTAAAGGGGTACTCAACGAGTTGCTAGCACTCGAACATCGAGCCTCAGCTCGTAAAATACATATCAATAATACAACTGTCATCACCTCTATCTGAATCATCCCGCCACCACTTCGACAAGGCTAAACATAGTCAAAGTTGCACATAGGTTGAATCTATTGCACTTAGGTTGCATACATACAACCACATAGGGAGAGAGGAAAGAATCACAGGTTGTTATCTACTAAACCAAAAGTTTTTCAGCCTATGGCTCGAGTTATTGACCCATGGTACACCATTCCTCACTCTCAACATACACTTCTACCAATTTCCCTCAGGGTCGGTTAGCGTAAGGTTCACAACATAACATGTAACTACATCACTAACACAATGGTGGTACATATACAAGGTAGATCACAATCATACATTCACTGAGTGTAACACATCACTTTACCACATTCTGCACCCAAAGTGCAATCACCATACGATAGGGTTCATACACTCACCGTATGACCCCAAATCACAACATGAAGCATTACATATTTGCACAAATCATACATACGATGAACATAGTACATCTCAACATAACATCCATTGCTACATAACAAGGTGGTACACACATTTCTTCAAAACATGGTAAAAACATCATGATATAACTTATTTCTTTTAACATCAATCTAGTCATACAACACATTGATACACCTACATACCACAATATGTCACAATGCTCCAACACTACGTCATCCACATTATAATTCTTTTCACATATCACAAACAGTAATTCACACATGAACTCTTCATAGAATCCACAAGAAGGAGAGAGAATACTCCCATCCCCAACATATCAACATGATCACAAATACGCACAAAGTGACATACACATCATGTGCATTCACAATATCACAATTACGACATAATCACATCACGCTTAAAGCACATTACTCTTCCAATATAAACCATCATGCAAAAATACATCATCTCCATGTAACACTATCATGTAACACCATCACCATCATGTAACATCACCATACAACACCAATCCGGCCCATAGGTTCGAGAGCATGAACCTACGCTCTGATACCAAGTGTAACAACCCAAAAATTCACACACAAACAACACAGTAAAAGACAGGATAATTTTTTTTTTTACTTGCTTCGACACATAACACGACACAACATGTCGTCACAAGGTTACAACCAACTCTGGGAACCACTTGTTACGAGGATGACCACAAGGTCAGCATGGAAACGTTCACACCTAAAAGGATAATACACTTTTCTTTTAGACAGAACAACATAGAAGTCCAACCACATGACACTCTCACAGCTAGGGCAAGCCACAGTAAGAAATGATTGAAGGTTATTTATTTTGATAAAACTCCCTTTAACTCGTGACTTATGTTTTCAGAAAGATTCAATATATGATTCGCACAAATTCATCTTACCAACTGAGTTATTTTCTTATACACTGTAGAGTAGTTCACTTAAAGGCTTCTCCTACTTGCTAAATCTTATTATCTTCCAGAAACTAACCATTGTTTTCCCTTAAGCTTGTTTAAGAGTTCACCCAAAAGGGGTAGTGTTTACTAGTTTAGCTAGGGATATCACATGTTATAATTTCACTTTGCAAGGATAGTCTCACTTTGATTACTTAAGGCATTGTTTGTTCTCAAGGGGGATCTCCTCCATTAACATATTTCTTTGAATAAAATATTTTCGGTAACTTCTATAAGGAAAACCACCCCATTATAACTTACATATAACACATCAATACAAAGTCTTAGAAAGATTTAAATTAACACTTAATTCTCAAGATCAAAGTTTTACAATGCTTATGCCAGTGTAATGATTGAATATCATTTCTCACCAAGGTAAGTTACTAGTCAAATTACAAAAAAAGACAAAAACACTTCTTCACGTAATCTTCCGAACATTCCAGGACAAGAGGTCAAATAAACTCTTTGCAAGCAATGTTACAAAATTTACAACACATAGAACATTTTTACAAAGAACTTCATAGTTTGAACTGATGAAACTTTTACACTCTTTTCCTTTAATCTACTCGCATAATCCATCTGCACAAATATTTACTAGAGTCAGTTCGCTAGAACTGAGCATGATAAGATATAAACCTCACCTAATAATTTATGCCATCTAGCATTTAAATAAATGAAAGTTTGCAATGCTCCTTATCAGATAAATTTCTAACATACATTTAAAACTTAATTGCACATCTCATGACAATACATTTCCTACTCATTAATGTTCACTTCTTAAGATCTGCTTACATAAGGACACAATTCCAAGTGACTAGATATACAACCTTAACCATGCAATAAATCATACTTAAATTACAGTAACAATAATAACGCTCACCTAATACCCTCGACCTACTTCACATATATAAGTATCCAACAATATTATCTTTCAATTAAATAAAAGCACCAACGACATTAAGTTTATATAATAAATACAAGTATCAATCTTATATTATTCATCGATATTACCCAAGTATCAAACCTTCATAGAAAATCAGTGATATGTAAGTGTAATTTGGATATTTATCTCACAATTTTAAGGATATATTTATGTTAACAAAGATTCCACCAATCCACAAGTTCATATATTATTTAGGTATCCTTTTGGTTGCTTATTCCATGTCTTTATATATTTCTATCTAGTAAAAGAGTCCAACTCATTGGAATGAGTTACGATCAACAAATTGTCATGTTTTGCTAATATGTCAAGGATATATTTGACTAACTAAGATAAGTAAGCGCGGTCCAAGCCACTATAAATACAAGTATCAACATTATCTCAACTCCCAATTGAGATGCAAGTATCAATTTTTTTTTTAGCTAACATAATAATCATCGTAAATGCCAGAAAATATTCCACTCGTTAACCAAGTATTGAAATAACATATTTTTCCTTACTGGTTACCTGATAACATAATATACCCTATTATATAATTTAACCTCCACTTGCATACCCCAATTTATGGGTATTAATTATTGTTCTATAAAATGAAGTTAAATAATTTCAGGTGGACTTATATCCTTACTGTCATACATGGTATGCACAGTCCCATTATGGTAGCTGTCACCTTTACTTAAGGCTATGCATGACTCCATTTTAGGGTAGTTATCTTAACTTCCCTATTCATCAGTTTTCCTACCAAAAGTCTTTCGACAAGCTTCAAGGTCAAAGTATAAGATAAATTTATAATTTCATATTTCAAGCATTGCCTGAATTCATATGCATGAGGACATCACATATCAATCAAACTTGAAGAATGTCGATGAGAGTTCGATGTATCCAATACTACTATAACCGATTCAAAGATCCAAGTAGTGCCTCAAAATTAAGCCAAAGAATTATCCACACAGGATAATGACTTGCGTGCATAACATATTCGTAAAGGTCATAGAAAACCCATTAACGCATGCTTCAGGAGGGTTCCAATCTAATAATAAGCTCATAGTAATAATAATAGCAGAGGGCCTGGTGAGGGGTTTTCAATAATCCCCAAGGTAAATGATAATCGAATGACTCAGATGGAGCTATCTAGAAAGACCAATTAAAACTAGTATGACTCTTCCCAAATAGAAGCCCCCAATCCTAATGGGAGTTTATATTATTATAAAACCACAGTAAAATCCAAACACAGTCATATCGGAAATTCCCTTTTTCAAGCCATGTTCTACATAATATAAACAATACAAGAAAAATTATAAACCTCATTCACGCTCCATACTATTTTCTACAGAAACCATCATTCGAGGGAATAATCAAGGCAAAAAGATAAACCAACATTATAAGATCAGTAGGCAAGAATCGATGTAGAGATTTCTTCTACTCAAACAGTAAATAAGATAAACTGTAAAGGGGGAGAGATCAGTTCATGCAATTATGATTAAAAGTCATTTGGAACCCATCTCTTTCTGGGCATCTCTTTCAAGAAAGAGTCAATATATGTAAATGCATGTTATATAATATCCAGAGTCCAAATGCTATTATTTAGTAAAACAAAAACACATCAACATTCCAAAAGAAACCCACATCTACAGCAGTCGAACAAAATTGCAAAGGTCGATTTATCCAAATGCTAAAGGAAATAAAACATTAAGAGAGAGGGTTAGTCTTATCATGCCTGTTTGGGGCTTCCTCAATGCAGCCACGTCGAACCAAGGCTCCAGCAGCTACAACACATTCCAAAAACATTCATTTTCCTCAGCACGTAGATCTCTCATGCAAGCTTCATGGCAGTACCTGGTACAGTCAGGGAGAGGGCGGCCACCATGTCTAGATCTTACAAGTGCTTAGAATATATTTTTTTTTAAGAAACTGGAAATAAAATATGGTCCCTTATTTATCACTGTAGACCTGGCACAGTGCGCCTTGTTATAGTGCCAGACTATGTCTGCAGATTGCTTCACATGGCATTACCAATAATCTCTACAAGAACATTTTCCTTTTTTAAAGTGATGGAACCGCTTTGCATCTCTCACAACAATTTGCTTTGCAACAATCTTGGACAAAACCTTGGTGCAGTGTGGCAGTCAACACATACATTAAGGTTCTTGACAACTCTGAGAGTTGTCCCACGGGGAAGGCTTAACAATCCAAATGCAATTGCCATCTTCTCACTATGGTGGCAGAGGAATACTTTTACTTTCCCGTTCACTCAGTACATGTTCTGAATCTGAAAAATATCCTGCTACCTTCATCTCCCAAGACATTTTCTCCAACATTGCATAGATCTCCTGTGCCTGTGGGTGTGATCTGTTGTACACCTACACAAATGAATATGCACCATTTTATTGCCTTTAATCCAACTACATACAAGTTTCTTTTTAATTCCTCTATCCTTCATCGATCTCCTAATAAGTTCATAATTGTTTTATTATTATTTAGTCTTACATACCAATATTCTGATATGACAACAGGCTCCAGTTTGGACCTGGTTTGAGCATTCTGCCTCCATGAGTCCTCATCCAACACCAGAAGGTCTCAATAGAAAATCTTTGCAAAAAATTTCATCACTCCAACAAACTCTCAGCCACATAGTTTCCATTTTGATAAGTTAATGTATCTTGAAGGACCTGAATTTGAGTGATGCATATTGATTGAACAGATAACAACATAGTTGGACAACCTGCTTGCTGGAAGCCCACAAATGCAATATACTGCAAACATGCTTCCGCCGCATGTTCTTCCATACTGGAATGACAAGCGCAGTACCTAAAGGACTCCACATAAGCCATGGGTTGTCTGCATTCACAAAGAGAAAAGACACCATCGCTTTGACAAGCCAAGCGATATAGGGAGAAGAATGACCCTGCGATTAAAATGCATGAATCGTCTCTTAACTCACGGTACATGTCTTGATCCCACACGCTCCTGAAGGGAGAGTTAAACAGGTCAAATCCTCTCTTTAACCCAATAACCCACCGAATAGAAGAGACAGAAGTTGAAATCCACAATCTTCTACTATCTTTCAACATGCTGCCACCTGGCTAGTTGCTGTTGCGGGTCGCTGCTGTGGATCCCTGACAAGAACACACCTCGCAGCATTCAAGAAGGTGGAGGTAACACGCCTGCTTCACTAGCTTGAAGCTCCATCCAAAACCACGCGCGCAGGGAGGAACCAGGGAGAAAAAAAACACCATGACAGAGATTTTGCTGGCCTCTCTACCCACGCAACTAGGAGAAAATGCCTCTCACACGCCTACTTCACTAGCCATCATGTCAAACTAGACTACGCCCATACGCATTGAATGAAAGGATCAAAAAGAGATCCAGGTGAAGAAAAACAGGCCTCCACCGACTCCCATCTCCCTCACGCAAGGTAAAAAAACGTGATGGCCATTACAGTCTGCAGGTTGGGTGGTTGGGAGGAGACTAATGTCATCCACGTGCAAACAAGACCTGCGAATGGACCTGGTCGGCCAAGGTGGCAGTGGAGGGTAGGTGCAAGCAAATTAATAGATTCAAAAACCGCGCAGTCCTCACCTTCAAAGGTGCCACCACCCAACCTCTCTCCCCTTCCAAGCAAACCAAGGCTGGAAAAGACTACAAACATGCCCGAATGCCTTGAAAAGGTTTTTAATATTCTATTAGAACTTTTAACAACAAAATTCATTACGCATTTCACCGATCAAAAGCATGATAAGCTCACTAGACGAAAGTTAGAAATGACCCTCGGAAACAAAAGCGCACTTACGACAGAACGAGATGGCGAGACAAAGCGAAAGAAGGGAAGAAACTATTCCAAAATAACTCCGCAATAAGGTCAAAGTCACCTGACGATAAAAAGGGAGCTCAAATAAACGTTCAACGAAAAGCAATGGGGGCAAGGTGGCAGAAATGGAAGTCGATGCCCAACGGGGCATTACACATATGGAGTAAAAGTTATTTGCAAAGTGGAAAATAGAGAAAACATATCAACTTTTATACTCATGGCCAAACATTATTCAAATGCATATAAGGAATAATTCGAGCTCAAATTATAATTTAAAATGGAAATTAGGAAAACTTTAACAAGGTTATCAGTCGAGAAATGTCATCAAGACAATGCGTCAAATGACAAGTTCGGAACCAAGTGCCAAGAAAAATTAATACCTAGTTCATGAGGTCAACATCAACACAATCACAGAAATGAATCACAAAATGAGCTCGAATGATAAAGTTAGAAAGCAAACCATATCAAGATGGAAGATCCTTTTATTTTCTTTTGATTTAGAGTAAGAAAAACAATAGATCAATGTGAAGCTAGATTTGGGAACATTTTAGAAAATATCAAAAACATGCAGTTTAAAGGCTTCTAAGTTTCGAAGTAGAACCATTTGCAATGCTCAAAAATAGAAAATCACCTTTTGAAGAAAATGACAACCATGAAAACTCTTCTCTGGAAGCACAATTGATATAGGGATCTCAAATGATCAATAATGGTGACCGCCATTCTCAGAAAACCGTAGAAAGATAGTATGGATGCAAATAATAGATGACATCTCAAATATCATCATAGAGGACGCAACGGTTCTCAAAATCCTTAACTAGAGTAGATATAATGAAATATATAAGTATGAACAGATATAGAGCCTCATGAATCGAGGTAGAAACCCAAAATAATCAAGTTGCAAGTCATATTAATGGCGGGGTGACAGAAAAATTTTGCTTGGGCTTTGCCCACAAGGTGGAAAAATGCAAACAAACTATTGATCAGGGTTCGAGTTATCTTACTCACCCACACTCAACCAACCTTCCATCTAACACAATTTGAGTAAAAGATCAATGGTCAAGGGATCAAAGTACCAATATCAATGGTTAATAGATCGCCAACCATATTAATTACAAGGTCAAAACCCTACCTCAAGTAGAGATAAAATTTATATCAACGACATACATGTAAAATGACAGAGATTAAACGGCGAGGAATCAAACACATAGCCACTAAAAGAAACCATAACCAATGCAACAGTAATCCCTTAGAAGCTCAAATGGTTCGACATGAATAGGGTACAAAGATCAATGGTGCCAAGATAAACTTGCAATTAAAACCTTCCAATCATCTGCATCTACCTAGATCGAGCTACAAAGGATCAAAGGTGAATAGATAAAAAGGTACACAGATCAATGGTCCCCGTGAAAATGAAGCAACTCAGACCAACGTTCATAAAAACCTAACTGCAGTTACCGATCCATTGAATGCCACTGACAAAATTTTTGAATGGGTTGATTCATTATCAAAATGTGACCAGCCACATAATAGTTCAAGAAATCATTTCATTCAATTAATCAAGTACAAACCTTAGTTCAAGTACAAAAAAAATATCAATTAAATAATTATTCAATGCAAAACTTCATATACTTAGGCCATACAAATCAAATGGGGGCCAAAGTATATATTGTATGCAATGACTAATCAAAGGGTCTCGTTACCTAATGTCAAACATAATATTTACCCAATGACTAATGAAAATGTAGTCTATAATATTCCACTCGAACCAAAAATGTCGTGATTATAGTCAATGACTATAGTCTTAGCGATAATTATTAGGGTGGTCACTTTACAAACATGATTTCCTCTAAAAGTGATTCCCATATATACCTTGCCAAATACAATTGCCTTATTTTTATCAAACTATCCTTAGTTTCCCGAAAATGTGGTCAATGCAAACATGAATATCAGCCAAGTGTCACAATGTAAAGTGGTCCCCACATTGGGAGAATTAGAGTTGAATTAATTTTACTAAAAGGGAGAAGCATTATTTTTACTTGCGGAGGAGCATCTTTCATGTCATCCACTAGGAGACAAAGTAGAGGAAATAAAAAGTTGTAGAAATTACACATCAAAGGTAGTCCCCACATCATTTGGTATTCATGGGTGATTATTTTTGCAAAGTATTGTAAATAAAGGAATTATTTTTACTCAAACAGAGATGTTATTTTTGCATGTGCATCCAAGCGGAAAAATTTAAGTGCTAATTTTAAATTACAACTAGATCAATTAGTGTCACATCAAGCACTAGAATACAAAAATTACATGCACATTGGAGTAGACTTATGTAGAAAGAAAATACTATTATTAGCCAAATTATTCATCTTAATTTGTTAAAAATATATCAGTGAACTGTGGTTTGACTAGGGTGTATTTTGGTAATCAAGGCTATTAATTCCTCATTGTATTAGCATGGGTATTTTATTCCTTAATTTATTCATGATAAAGGGATAAAATTATCATGCATGGGTGATTAAAAATTTTAGCCTATTTTAAGGATAGGATGGGTGGATAGTTTTGTTAAATATTGTGTGCAATTGCAAAGCACAGAGAGGACATTTTGGACATAAGAGTGTTGAAGCATATTTTGCTGGTTTTTACCTTTAAATGATAATTGATTTCTACATTTCCAATTATTTGTAGTGGTGTGTATATCTTATTATTTCTTGTGAATGTCAAATTCCTTGATTAATCATCTTACCTTGCTACAAATTTAGTAGTTTTTGCATAATATTAGTGTGCATATTTTTCTTGTTGTATTGTTGTGATTCATTCCCTCAACACACCAAGTGTTTTGCCTTTATACTATGTTAAAAACTATTGGTTTGTGCATTCAAAATCCATTCTCAAATTGATTGTGCATGTACTTAGTCAAATACCTACACAAGTTTGGTGTATCACCCTAGTTTTTAATTCATTTACAGTCATATTTTTACCCTCAAAACCCCTAAATATTAGTTTAGGATACATCAAAAAGGAATCGGCCATGATACTGGACAGTCACCTCAATAATAGGTATACCCACAGACCTAAGGTGTTTCCATTGTATCTACAAAAAAAAGAGATAAAGAGCAAGCTTAGAACACCTGCATTCATCTCTCTACACACTACAACAAACTTGACCTGTTGCTACAATTTTTCAACATTTTGTTTGTCGTTACATGGAATTACAAAAATTAAAATTCTAGAATTGGAATTATAGCTAATCCACATTTTGAAAAATTATTGTAGTTTTGCCACAATTCATGATACCAGGGTTAGTCCACAATTTATCAAATTTATAGCTAATCTCCATGTTTAAAACTGTAAATTGTCAACATTTCTTAATATTTGTAATATTTGTACAATTCTTGTATTTGTTAGTATTCCACAATCTTCACAAAAATGTAGTTTTCCTATTTATTCCATCTTTGTATAAATTCCACAATTTACAACTTTGTAACTCTCATCAATGTTATATTGTGGCAATTTCAACAATTTATTTCTACAATTTTCATTACCACATAAAAATTGTAGGTGGAAGCTACAATTTGATTTCCACAATAACTAATAGTAGAATTATCTTTTATAAAAATGTAGGAAAGTTATTATTAACAACTAATTTAACATTCATTGAGATAATTCTTTATGAGGATTTTTACATTTGAAAGACACGAATATAATTTTTTATTAAATGTGAATAATTGTATTAAAAAAAATCATTACTATATATTGTAAAATATAATATAAAGAAGTATTTATAGTTCATATTAAATTATCGAAACATAATTATTTAACAATCTATATATCTAGTTTCTCTATTTATACACTCATTTTTAATTTCAACACAATTTGCTACTGATTAGACATTCCTTTAGGAAATTACATGTGAGTTGTCTACATTATTACCATACATACTAAATAATAATAAATTTATTTACATAAAATTAACTCAATAGAATAGAACGTCCTACTTTTTAATAAACTAATACATTTATTCTAATATTATTAGTAAATTTCTAATCAAACTTAATTTATAATTAAGTATCATCAAATTAAAATTAATTCTAAAACTATGTTGACTAGTGAAACCAAATTATTTTATTATTATATATATATCCTAGATAAACACGAATCCTCATAAATTTAAAAACAAAAAAATATTATAAACATTAAAGGAATAATGATAAAAAGGAGGAACCATGCTAACATGTATTATGAAAAATTCAATAGATGTGTGCACATAATTTTTTCTTGAACAATCTTACAAAAAAACATTTTCTTGTTTAGTGCAATATATACCATTAAAATGTAGATAATGTCATACTTTCCGTGAAACAGACAAACATGGTTGAGTGTTGTTGTAGTGTTGTGAAGCCCACACCATAGGTGACAACAAAGAAGCAAGACATATGTATTGGACCATAGTCAGCATATGCCTTTTCATCAAAGGTGAAGCCAACAAAGAAAATATTTGATGTATTGTAAATAAACTAGAATAAATAATGAGGCAATTTATTTCAATTGAAGTGACAAGCACCATCAATCCCGTTTGGATAAATTATCAGCATTCCCTTCTTCTCCTTGAAAACACCTGCAAAACACATTAATGAGGCAGGAGATCGGTCCTACATGTTTTATGGATTCGAGCAATTCGGCTTTTTTCGGAGGCATTGGTGACATGGCATCAATATCAGGGCACAAATGAGGAAACGCAAACAAAGCACATAAAATAAATTGAAAAGACACTAATATAAGTTGTTTTCCTTCAAATGATATAAGGTTTCCCTGGGTAACAATCTCCTCATCCAACCACACAGTGAGCTTAGCCAATAATTACAAGTATTCGGCCATTCCATGCAATATTAAAAATCCATATTGAGAGCATGCATCTTGACCTAATTTTGTGAAAGCTAGCTTTAGAGTTTGCTAAAAATTACAGCACTTACCTTCGCACCAAAACCCCATGATTTTATGACATTTCTCCTCCCTCTTTTCAAATGGATTCTGGAACCATACTCTCGAAATAAGGAATAGTATTTTACTCTCGTGCCGCAATGTTGGTGGATCCCCAACAGCAAGAGGTGCATGCAGAGTCACCCAATTTGTCTTCTGCTAAGTACGAGATATCCAAAGTATGTAGAGTTAGGCTAAGGGAATAGAACACAATTATTTCCCCAGGCTGTAGAGGCATTCCTATATGCGGAACCAAATTGTGGTGTATATGGGAATGATCAGATTCCAGTGATGATTTTGGAAACCTCATAGGATCGACTCTCTCATTTTAATGATCTCTGGAAGCATGCAAAGCTTTTTCAATTTTGAAAACATGGAAGGATCTACACATTCACATGAAATCGAAGTTGTACATACAATTTCTATTTTTAGATATTTTGGTGTTTTAAAAATTAAGAAAAAACTAAATACCATAACTAACAGTATTTTAATTAGGTAATCAATACCATAAATCATGGTCCACAATAATTACTTCTAGTTGAATAGTTGAGTGTCATTAATGGCATAACAAATTTTTATTGGATGACCATCCATCTTAATAAAATTAATAAGTTTAAAACAACGAAAATATATAATAGCTACGTATTAAATAAGAAACATTGAAATTGAAAAAGAAAATTTGAAATTATTTTTATTTTTTAAAATTTTAATTAATATTTATAAATATAATTTTTTTTTGACAGAAAGGGAAACTATGTTTAGATATGATTGATATATTATATGAAGGATTTAAATATATTTTGTGTAATGTGAAATTCTCATATTTAGAATTTTCAATTACATTTATTTATATAAGATATAATTTTATTTTGAGAGTTAATTTGGAATTTTCATATTATTCTAGTGTCATATTCTCTCATTTGAAATTTTATGTAAAATGTATTTATAACATAGACAATTTATAGAAAATTATTTCATTATTTTCAAATAATTTAGATTTTCCACATAGATTATTTGGAGATGGTAGTTTTCTACACATTTAATATCTATATAATTAACTGTGGAACATCTATACAACATGAAAAAATAATGAACTAATTATAAATATGCTACAAATATTCAAGAATTCTCTAAAATTGTAGAATAACCTTGTTTCTTATGGTGATAATTTAATATTAGTCATAGCAAATTATTTGGTAGTACTATTTCAAAACATATATTGTGTAATCTTACTAGTAATGTTTTTAAATAATATTTGTAATTTATGATATAATAAATATATACTATTTTAGACAATTATCTTTTCACACAATTCTAATATTAATTTTCTATATGTTTCATAAAATAGGTAAACATAATAGTTTTAAGGATAATATGGTATTTTCAAATTATTTGATATTAAATTTCCATGATAGTATAACTTTATATTAGTTGTTTTAAAATATTCACAAAGTGTAATGTGGTAGATCAAATTTTAGTATAAATTTTATTTTATTTTCTAAAAAAAGTAGATTTTCAATAATGAAGGGTTGGATATGTGATTTCTCTACGAACTATGATCATTGTATGTTAATTTTGGAACGTCCACAATACTTCAAAATGAAGAAATAAAAAATTCATAGAGATGCTACAAATATTCCACAATTCTTCCAAATTGTGGCAAGTTTGTGGAATAATTCTGATAAAAAATACTTGTTTGTTGTAGTGACAGGGTGCAATTTCAAGAGATAATAGTTGTTGGAACACTAGGTAGGATGAAAAATAAGATGTGCAGGTAAATTATAATAATTTACAGCAAAAGAAAAGTCACTTTTTCCGAGCAACAAACTACAACAATTTACTTTAAAGATTGAAATATTTATTTGGCGACTCTGTAAAGAAACTTCAGACCAGTTTTGCAAAATGTTCCATGCGTAAAGTGACAACGAGATCATCTGTAAGAGAAATTCCTTTTGATTTTATTTCTTTACCTTTGAATTATGTAAGAAGAAGAAGATTTGACAATACCTTACCTTATAATAGGCCTGGTTGTAACAACCCTCCTCCTAATCTTCCTTCACCACATATTAATCTCTTTCTTCAAATTCCAGTTATTCAAATGGCTATTCAACCACCTAGGAATTTTGTAACCTTTAATAATGGAAACCCTTTAGTAGTTGTAGTTTATCACTATATTCCCAATGCTGTAATAAAAATCCTACCTTCATTCACTTGTGAAAATCATATTACTCCCACAGAGCACATAAGAGATGTTGCACCCCTTTGTGTTGTCCATAACATAACTCATGAAGATGTATCCTTAAGAGTTCTAGCTCCATCCTTTAAATGGCAAGCCTTACATTAGTATAGAATCTTAGAAATTGGGAGCATAAGAACATGGGATGAGTTATGAGAGAAATTAATCAAGTAATTTCAAGATAATTCTAATCATTTATTCCTCATTGAGAAACTGTATACAATAAAAAGAGCCCCTCATAAATTTATCACTAGTTTCAATATTTGTTTTGATAGAACTTGCTAAAGAATTCCAAAAAGTGTTAAACCTCAAGTTTATCTTGTTTTTCTTTATTATGTTAGAGCCTGAATAATGATATTTCAACTACGATTCAGTCTATGGGAGGAGATACTCTCCTAGTAGCTTATGATATTGTCATTAAAGTTGAAAACAATCGTATTCAAGCTGGTAAATTGGCACCAAGGCCTTTAATGCCTCTTATATCAGATTTATCACCTATTCCACATCCTATTACCATTATAGAGCCTACTATTTTAGCTCCACCCGATGATGCATTCAAGGCTGTTTAGACTATGGGTAATAAATTGAAATCAATTGAAAACAAATTAGTATAACCTAGCAGGCATTATCAACAAAATCAGCAAGGCCAACCAAAGAGGCAGCCTTATTAACAAAATGAGAATTTTACACAGCCATATCTTCCAAATAAATTTGACACAAAATATCCTAGTTCATCTAGCATTTTAGTCCCAGTTAATATGGTCTCCAAAGAATGGCGTCAACCCTGTAATCAGCCTCATTCAACTACCAATTGTCCAAATGCATTCTTGAATATAAGCTTTGTTGCACAATCTCAACCTGAAGTATTATTCATGCCTCAAATGGAGAGTGGGCAGTAAAAATCTCATATTCAGAAGCCACCTGAACAAAATTTGGTTAGCTTCAAAGAGAAATATTTTATAACAATTACAACTAGATCCCAAGGTAAGGCTCAAGAGAGAGAAAAATAATAAAATAGACCCGTTTCTCGTACATTCATTGATTAAACAACTATAGGATGAATACAAACTAAGTGTACTAAGCGCTAGAAATGAGGAATAAAAGAATCTTAATTTATACTTAATCATATTGGTGTAAGAATTTTAGCCAAGATGCCTATTTCAGTGCCAGCTATGATGTTCCAATTTTATTTTTATTTTTTTGCATTAAGAACGTAACATGGCTATAATATAGTATCTAATCAAGATCACATTTCATAAAGTAGGTTAGTTGTATTTATTTATTTATTTTGTGAAAAGAGAACAAAGGGATTAAATACTTTTAATTTAAGTGGTATATAAAGATATATTAACAAAACTTATACACAAATCCGTCTATAAGCTTATACATATATTTGAAATTTGAGATTAAATGTACAAGAGTCAAATCGGGGAAAGTATTTCAACTAGGCTTAAATTTGTTTGGTTGGGGGCGGTGGTTATTCAAACCAACCACCTGTCCACCATTATGTCCCCCCCTCCTTGCGTGTAAACAACCTGACCAGTCGCCTCCTTCCTTTAATTACTTAGATCATGCTACACACATCGGTCAAAGACAGCCCGCCGTTTTTGCACTGTCCTGGCCACGCGGACAGCAAGAAGGGAGATTTCTTTATAAGAAAAATTAAAGTCAAGTTATTTTGAAAGATTTAAAGTCACCCTGTACAGATCAGATATCTGAGACCACACCGTACTCCTATAGAAAACTTGTCGTTTCTCTGTACATAGAATTGAAGTATGAACCAGACCTTCATACCAATTAGACAGTCATAACTAAACAAAGAAACAGACCTTCTTTCCGTCCATGGCTCTAACATGCCTGGCCTCCGCATCGTCAATGGGCTGGTCAGTTTTCTGATCGAGAGACCACATAAGCCCTCTGCTGCTGCTCCCACGCGTGCTCTCAATCTCCATTGATGACATTTTACAAGATTTATTCTCCTCGTATCATACAGTATGAACAGAAGAAACCCCAGGGCAGGGTAGGCCAGTTCAATTGAGAGTGGTTCTTAATAGCAGAAGGCAAGTTATAGGTGCAAGTGTAAGGTGTTTTACCAGTTTTCAACAGCCCTTGGCCACGCATGCTACAAGGAGATAGAAAAATACAATCACTAGCGCGAGGGATAGAAGGGGTGTGTAGCATGGAGCTCGACGCGCGACGAGAAGAGTTGCTTCCACTTTCATTGGGTGCCGCAAGGTGAGAGCGGAGAGAACAGGCTATGAGAACGTCAAAAAGAATAGGCTGTCCAACTATGTGGTTATCTGTTTAGTACTGAATGTATCCTCAAATACGGGTTTCATCTTCAAGATATTTTTATCAATTAGATGGAGGGATAGAGGAGGTGCACACAGAAAGGAAAACAAAATCGATTAGAGGGTTGTGAAGGTGAGAGAAGAGGAAAATCTCATAGAGGTAAATCTGTTTCATATCAGAATAGTCATGGGACGTAGTTGCTTACAAAGTGGTGCGAAGGGAGACTGGATACACCTGTGTCGAATGTGCAGGGTGTTACTATAAATTCTGGATATGCCATCTGTCAACTATGGACCTCTTATACCAACAACTATTGCTTGTCTATTGCAACACTCTTAAATAGACGGCCACAAAACTCGCTTTTGCAAGCATTGCAACAATTTAAATATTCTCTGTGACAGTCAGTGCTTTGTGTATAAAGTTGTCTATCAGGCATATCTTACTGAAACGTATCATCATTTTTTTAATTTATATTAGCGGTTATTCTCTTAGACACGATTTAAGGGTGATTGACTGGTCTTGATTTTGAGACTAACTTTACATTTGTTTGGGCAGATGTGAGGCCTGCCATGCAGTTGATATTTGTGAATCTAAGACCACTCACATTGTCTTAATCTGTAAAAAAAAACGTTTGAAATATTTGTGAACATTGCAACAAGAAGGTTTGAGATTTTACATGGGTATACATTTCTCACTTTGTTAAGTACATACATGATTTTATCATTATAATACATGGGTATATATATGAGCATTTATGCAACACACATTGATTTACTATATTGTGTTGGCTGCAAGTGGGCACGCATAGCAACTCATTTTCCAGGTAGATCTCATTAAGCTTAGAATTTTGCATTAAAATCTCCTTTGACACCATTCAATAAACATAACATGGGTTTTCAAAAGAATTGATTTCAATTCCCTTTTTACGATTTGCAAAAGATTCACAAGAAATTCTTAAATGAAGAGAGAGCATGATAGAGTTAGGGTGTAATCTACTCTATTGGCATATTGGAAATTCAATAAAACTTAACTCTTTCCATTCATACTACAAGAAGAAGATATACACTAATAATATCACTTATCAATACCTCTTTTTTTTGCAACAAAATGGAATCTAGTATGTATATATATATTTTTTGTAAATATACTAACATTCCACGTAAGAGTCCATCAATATTTTCATTAAGTTTTAAACAAGATCTACCAACATTTTAACCATGTGAACTTTTGGGCAAATATAGATTACAATGTCCCTTTTTTTTTCTTTTTTTGGAATGAAAACAAGATGATACAACTTTCTTTCACATACAAATTTTACAACAAAATAATACATATAAAGGAAAAAGGAAGAAGTCTTCACAAGCTCCAAGGTGTTCTTCATCCATGCTCCAAATTCCAAGTATTTCAATCACAACCAAGATAGGGGGAGAGGCAACACTCTCCTCCCAACCAAAACTCAATGGAGAAGAGAAGAAATCTCCTCCATTGACCCCCGAGCCCCAAACACAACACAATGAAGGGTGGTCTCCAACTCAAGGGAACAATACTTTCTTCCACAATACAATTTCTTCACAACATTCAAAGCTAAAATAGAAGAAACAAAGAGACACACAAATAACACCAAACATTTCACAACAAGGCTTTCATCCAAGCCAACAAGAGAAGGAACTATGGGAAAGTTTTCCTTATGTCTCCCAATTGAGATGAGATGCCCATCCAAAACCCTCCACAATAAACTCAAGCCTCTATGACTCTTATGCCTCCCTCAAGTACCCCTTTTCCTCCCATACTCTTATGCCTCCCTCCTCTTATGGCTCCCTCAAGGACAAGGTAAGAATGTGAACATTCTTACCCAAGATGGGCATCCCTCTCAAACTCCCTCCACAATTTTCTATTCTACTCTTATGCCTCCCTCATGAGTTTTCCCATAGACCTCTCCTACACTACACATTAAACATTCTATCCATTTTCACAATACACAAAAGTAAACATACATTATTCACCAATTTAGCATAGAAGCAACAACAATATGAAAGCAAAAAAGGGAGAAGGTTTCCTACCTCTCCATTGGAGAAGCCTAAGCCAAGAAATTTGTCCAAGCTCCCTCCAAAAAAATCCCAAGCATGCAAGTCCAAGCTCCTTCTTTTTTTTTTCCTCCCAATTCTCTCCTCTCCCAAAAAGAAATAAAAGAAAAGAACTCCTCAACAGAAACCTCCAACCCCCTCAACAAGAGAGGAAGTTTCTATAAATAGACAAAAAGAAAGAGTGAGGGTGATGTGGCTCCTTGTAGGATGCCACATCACACATCCTCAAGACCACCTCCCCTTAGTCAACTCAAATCCCAAAACACCATAAATGGGTGGTTGGGTTGAATGACATCTCTTTTCCACATCCATCCCTTCCCATTTGTCTTAAGGCACAAATAAATACAAAAAGGAAGACAAGTGCACTCCAAAGTCACATTTCCCTTCCCAAAACAATAAATAATCCCCTTTTTGGCTTGCCAACCCATAGATATGGTTGGTAAGGGGTTTTGGGAAGTGTGGTACAAGTTCAACTTGTCCCACAAGTCCCCCAAAATTTCCCTAAATCTCAAATTCGAGATTCAAAGGATTTCGAGTGGTCAACACTCAAAACAAGCATTCAAAGCAAGAGGAAAACACAAGGCTCAAGGAGCCAACCATCAAAATTAATTACACCCCCTAGGCTCCCCTCCAAAACTTAAAAATTAAAACAAGATGTTAATTTAATCTAAACATACTTAGCAAAAGAAATATAAAAAAAAGACATCACAAAAGAAATCACCTACTAAAGCAAGTTAAAACAAGTAATTCAAATTCTTACCCCCTTGGTCACATTAGAAAATTTCCCCCTCATGGAATTTTTTCTTAACACATAAAAGAACAAAGGTAACACAATACAATTCACTAGTTGCCTTGACGACCAAATGTTGTAACCACCCGACATCCTGTTGTGTTTGGTTCCCAATCCCCCTCATGGTTGTGATCATGTTGCGTTTCCTGCAAAATACAAAATACCTCCTTCGGCCTTGCGGCCATGTCAAAATGTCCAAAATAACCATATGCATGAAATTTATTAACATTTATACGTAATTCAATTATCCATTATTTCAAGGTTTAAATCACAACATAATTATGCATTCCATCATTGTCCAAAGTTATAGCAATGTAAATTCAACAACTACATTCGACTTATCATGGCGAAGAAAATCCAATGTTAGAACACATGTAATATATCCATATAAAAATAATATCAGTATCCAATAGTCTGTCCATGAGTCAGTGTAGATCATACTGAAAACAAAATCCAATCATCACCTAAATGCATCTAGTCACAAAACATCATGCTAATCAACGTAAGTATAAGTCATGTCCATATCCAAAAGTCTGCATAACTCAAAATGATAATCAACTAAGTGTCATAGGGAAGTGGGCATTACAAATAGCTAACAATTTTGTTGTTCCTAAAAAAAGCAAGCAGTTCAACTCAAAAGGATCAACAAAAAAATTGCATCCTGATCCAAGAAGACTCTTGATACCTCAGATTTCAAAAGCTTTTGAAGCAGATTCAGTTTTTGCTAAAGCTTACACTAAAATTGTAGAAGTTGTTTCAAAACTGGTTTCTTATTTTAACATTGTTGATGTAATAAAGAACCATAATATTAATCACTTTGGGATGCTCTAAGTATTCAAGGAAAACAAAATTTAATTTCTCATGAGCTTGCTAAGCTGCAGATTTCTTTAAAAATAGCATAAAAGAAAGCCCAAAAAATAGACATGGTGCTTGGAACATTGGAGCAAGACCACATTAAAGAAATTAAATGGATGGTTTCAAAAGTCTTAAATTCTCATAATATCAAGAAACCACCACCATTTTATTTATCTCTAATTATTGGAGATCATTTATTTCATAACTGCATGGTAGACAATGGTTGCAAGTAACATAGTTATGCCAAAAACAATTGCAAAAAAATTATGCCTGCAGTATGAGACTACAAAGAAAAATGTTTTGCAACTAGATGGAACAACAACCAATACAGGTGGTATTATCAGAAATTAAGAGGTAACTTTACATGCTTGTCCCAATGTCACTATTTTACAAGATGTAATTGTTGTAGATTGACCTCCCTATTTTGCTTTATTTTTATCACGAGATTTTACAACAAAAATAAGAGGTTATCTCTCTTCAGATTGGTCATTTTTGTTCTTTACTACAAGGTATGGAACTAAAGTTACCATAAATTCATAACCCCTGGTTAGATTTCATATTGAACCTCATGCTTCAAACGCTGCAGCAAATTATGCAGCTTTAGATCAATCTAATTTTGATGTTATAATGCATGTTTTTGCACTAGACGATGTTTCTAATCTGTTTATGGATGAAAAGACTAAATAAGAACAGATTTATGAGCCTTTCAAAGAAGCGGAAGGAGATTTGTTTGGTGTTTATTGCTTGCATGAAGAAAATGCACCAATTCCCTTGCTGTCCAAAATAGAAAAAACAACAGGACTATGGAAGCTTCACTTTGATGGAGCTAAAAATAAGAAAGGAAAAGGTGACAGTTTAATGCTTACTTCCCCTTCAAATGAAAGGTACTTTTTGGCTTTAAGTCTGTAGTTTTCTTGTACTTATAATGTAGCTGAATACAAAGTGTTAATTCATAGTTTACAATGGGCCAGAAAGAGAGGTATCAGTACTTTACTATTTTTTTGTGATTCAGAATTAGTTATTAATTAAGTGAATTTTTTTAATGTGTGTAAGAATTCATTTCTGAAATCTTACAAAAATAGAGTTTCAAACTTAATGGATGATTTTGATGCTATTAACATTCAATTTGTCTCAAGAGTTGAAAATAAGCATGCAGACACACTTGCAGCAGTGGGTGGCAGCTTTGATGTACTAGAGCAAATTGAAAACAAAAAATTACACCTACATATAAATTTAATTATCACACCTTCAGTTCCTGAAAATGAAGAAAATTGACAAGTTTTCGAAGATGATGAATAGATTTGCAGATTTTTGTAGCAAAAAGCTAAATTTTCTGTACTAAATCAGGAAAAAATGTAGCACTTCTATGGTGATCAAATTATTCAATTGAAAAAAACCAAGTTGCCTCAAGGATTGGTCACTCTAGAATATATTTATTGTTCTGATGATTAGTTAAGAAAGGAAAAAGGCAAGATTTCAACTCACGCAGATAACTACGAAGAAATCTCGGTGGATGATGAAAAGAAACTATTTATTGAATGGTATGTTCTTCAGCTAAAATACAGTCATTTATCAAATTATGTAAAGAATTCAGAGATGTTTTTGCTTGGAATTACCAAGATCTAAGAGGTTTTGATCCAATTTTAACTCAGCATATAATATAGTTAGAACCAAATTCCAAGCCAGTTAGGCAGAAGCAAAGGCTTGTAAATCCTAAAATTGAGCCATTAATGAGAAAAGAGTTATGTAATAAGTTAATCAAATCAAGTATTATTTTTCTAGTTAAGCATTCAAGTTGGGTAGCTAATCTTGTTCCTATTTGAAAAAAGAATGGAGAAATTAGGCTATGTGTGGATTTTAGAGACCTTAATAAAGCTTCATAAAAAGATTATTATCTATTGCCTAATATGGATCATATTTTGAGAACAATTTCTGGTTCAGACAAATTGTCTATTTTAGATGGCTACAGTAGATGCAATCATATCCTTATACTTGAAGAAGACAGATACAAAACAACCTTTACCATGAAGTGTGGCACTTATGCTTATAAAAGAATGTCTTTTGGTCTTTAAAATGCTAGTGCAATGTTTCAATGTGCAAAAATACCATGTCATTCCTAAATGACCTCTAAATACCAAACCTAAAAGTTTCCACCCAATTTATAACACATCAAGCTCATAAATTTGGAAATAAAATTGTGACAGTGTCAATAAAATGAGTTCCAATCCTTAGAGCTTTAAGTATGGTAAGGAGAAACATTGACAAAATCTTGTCTTAAGATTTCTCAACGCCAATATTCACAAAAATTATTTATTCATTATTTTCAATATCTTCGCACACAATAATGAAATATTTCATAATATACTAGTGTTTTATAGACCTTGTGTTATCATATAAAAATATGGGGAAAAGAACGTCTTAAACCACTTAAGCTTTAGTTTTAAATATAATTATTAGGGATACATCAAGGAGAGCGATGGGTATGTAATTGGCTATAATATTAGGGTAACTATTATGTGGAATGAACTTGATACTATTCTACTTTAAAAGAGAACCAAAATATCTATATTTAGTTGCTTTTAAATAGACTTTGTGGAGGTCTACACAAGTACAATCCAAAAGGGTTAGGAAAAACATTAATGTGAAGAAAAAAATCAAACGGACATATCATTGGCCATTTAAATCACAATTTATTTGAGATCAGTAAGGGAGTGAGGCCTATCATAAGTAATTAATTGATTTTAATAAATATTAGACCATTAGTAACTTCAAGGCATTGTAATAGGGTATTTTATTTAACATATGATTAATATTTAAAAGAAAACACTCCATTGTACTTTTGTAGAAAGGAATGAAGTATTTCAATATTTAATTCGTTAGGCAAGCATCAATACACAATGGATTTTAATTTTTTTAAGATTTGAAATGGATTTTTTGTAACCCTATTAACCACCCTCAATAAACGAAATCTCACACTAATTTTAAATCCCTTTGACTAGTATTATTTATCAATATTAACTTTCCATCAACAAAAATAATCTCACACTAATATTAGATCCCTTTGATTGGTATTATTAATCAACTTTACCTTTCTATCTAATTGCGATGCTTAAATTGTTATAGTTACATTCAAAAGGGAATAAAATTGTATTAAAGCAACATTCTCTTTAAATATCTATGTTGGATGTTTTCAATATTTCTTATTTAATAATTGGAAACAAAATAATTGATTTCATTAGTACTTTGATTTTCAGTCCTAAGAAAGAGAAAATCCAACTTTTTTCTTTATTTGAATACTCAATATAGAGATTTCTTTTTAAAACCTTTGAAAAGTAAATCTAATCCTAAAATTAATAGTGTGTTACTTCATGATTTATATTTTATTTAATGGGGATGAAACCAAAGAAAAAACTAAATATAGAAAAATGAGATTGAATTTAAATTAAAAAGCACATATGACTGCTGCATATCCCAAATATTCATCCCTCAACAATATTTTTTTCTAAAAAAAAAAGAAAACTACGAGTGGTTTTTAAGAATAGCCATAACGATTCTTAAATCAAATGCTTCCAAACTCACAATAAGTGTCAACAAATATAAAATCAATTTTGTGTCTTGACCTTCGCCCTTTTGAAGAAGTCGATTTTGTATTTTCGTTTTTGTCCATTATTTTATTATATTCTACTCTTTCTGCGCCCCAGCTAAGGGCGTTTCGTCAACCCGACATAAGCTTGAGAATTGATCTTTAGAATGATTCCAAAATGACCAGATGACCACACTTCTGCCGATTTCGGATATCATACGAAATCAATAGTGGGGAATTCTTCAACCTTAAGACTAATTGTATCGTTGACAAATTCTGTTACGCGCTTTTGAATCTATTCCGTTATTTATGGTGTCTCGAGTTCTTATTTTATCGCCGGCATTTATTTCCGCTCATTTCGTGCTCACTGTCATTAGCAATGGCACTAAAATCATCATTGATATTATTAATCCTTACCCTCTTCTTCCTTGTGATATCATCTTCGTCGTATAAATTGCCCATGCAGGAAACAAACATCGTGTTTTATGTGCAGGAAATAGGAAGGGGACCCGATGCTACGGCACATTCTGTTGGAGGAATGGAAGGAAAGTCTGCAAATCTCTCCACATTTGGAACACTAATTGTTGTAGACAACGCTATCACAGAAGGGCCACACCCTTCCAGGAAGATTTCAAGGAATGGAGGCCAGTTCAGACAGAAGGTTCATAAATTATCACATGCTTTGGTCTATAATATTTTAGGATGGCAGCAGTCTTCAGATCCATGGCACGATCAGGACTCGCCTGGCCAAAAGGGAGCTGTCTATTGTTGGAGGAGATGGACGATTCAAATATGCTCGTGGATATGTTGTGGTTCAAGTACAACAATTCAATGGCGCCAATCTTACATTTAAGTTCACCGTTACGGTTCGATCAAATTAAATTGTATCCAACAGATCAGAGAACACCGAGTAAAGACGAATTCCAGTGATAGTGAATTGACCAGCAGTGTTTAACCTGGTGGCCGTATTTACACATTCAACACTCGACAGAATATAAAATAAAGATAATTAAATCCCTTCCTTACATTGAACATTTGCTTTGAAGTGGAAAGCCACTTAGTGGTAGCCTTTCGGCCATTGTAGACAAAAGAAAATAGATAGCATTTTTTTTAACAGTATTTTTATTGTTACGTTGAATTTAAAACCTAAATCAAGGGTGAGAGAGAAGGCAATAATGATGTATGAAGGACGTCTAATTTTTTATTCAGACTTAGTTTGACTTTTGAGTTAAGGGAAAGATTTACAATTCACAAATAAATTTTAAAAATAACATTAGGTAAAATGTAATTGTAGATTATGGAAAGTGGTTTTATATAAATAATGCATTAAATTAAAATATACAGTCTCTTATCTCTATTTAAATCAATATAATAAATAATTATAGAGATAAAGGTTTTAACTTTGTTATATTTTCCTTAATTTTTTACTTATTTACCATTATATTATTTATTATCTCTAAATTTAGGCATAGATTAATATAGGGCTGAATTAAGGGTTATGAGCGTCCTACACAACACTAGAGCAATCATTTTTTATAGATAGATAAAATATATAAAAGAAAAAAATAATTAACCATAACCAAATATCATATTACTTATTATGTTATGTCACTATCATTGGAAAAGAACTTCCTAATAACTTTTTTAGCTACTACTCCTTAAATTTTGTAGTTAATTCTCCAACATATAATCTATTTTAATCCTCACTTTCTCATATATTTCGCAACAATTTTTTTCCATGTTCTTTAAATATTCACCTTTCTTGATTTCACATTCAAGAAAAATTTCAAGACTTGAAAAAAATACGAATTATGAAAATACATGAGTACGAATCAAATTTAAGAATCTTGCAACAAAGGGACTTGCATAAATATTTGAGATCTCATAACTTTTTAAAAGAAAAATTAGGTAACTCTTTGGATTTGGGGGGACCAAAAAACCCCAGAGTACAAGAGAAGGAATGATAGAATAGTGAATAACCAAGAAGACACCTCTGCCAGTGGCGGAAAGAAATATAAAAAAAAACAAGGCCAACGAGATAAGGATATAAGCAAATAAAGAAGGCTCGCCGAAAGACAAAAACCATGTCAAACAATCCTTGACTCAGTTCATCAAGAACAAACGCATGAAATCCCATGGTAGCGACTCCACATTAAATGTTTTTTCAATAGTCTTCCCTCCCCCCAACACCTAAGGGTAGACCACTATCTAAGCGTAAACTTGATCAACTATTAAAAAACCATCCGCAACAAGGGAACCCATCACATTAAATATGGATTTAAAATTTGAAACAACCCCACCCTTGGGACTGGCGACTGCACAATCTGGAAGGGATAGAACGTCCACTGACACCAGCCATGCCATCACAAGATAGAAATGCTCCACCCGTCTCCGAGTTGTTCCAATTTGAGTCTGCCTTAGCCTCATTGTCCCACGTCTAATTGAGCCCCCATGTCATCTAGCTCCTCCTTCGTGGTGGACTTTTCACACTCCATGCAACTCTTGTTCAAGCTTAATGGTGAAATTCTCTGTGTAGGATAAAGTCTCCCTATCTTCCACCATTGACTCGTCTCCCGCAACCAAGTGTTCATCCTCTGTCTCATAATATATCTGTGAGAAAGTCTTCCATTTTACATTGATCTCGTTCTTTTCATGAATCGACCGCTTACCACTGCAACAGCGTTTTAGCCACGTCACTGACTGTCTGGAATTTTTCACAGAATATTTGTGAATTCTCTACAACTATTTCCTACTCACACATATCCTCACGAGAGTGCAAACAAATTTTTTAGGCACCTTTATTCCATCCAGGACATCGACACACACTGTAGCATAACCAAGTTTAGAGCGTGCTTTAGTAGCCGTATCAACCACTATGAGCACCCCCAAGGCTCTATCTATGCCAAAAAATACTTTTGGCTCCCAAAACTAGTCTAGTGGCAAGCTCGATAGACGGATCCAAACTGGGAGGTCCAAGAATTTGTACATCAAAAATTTAGTTTTCCAGAGTAATGCCCATTAAAAAAACCCACTTGAAACCCAAGGACAACTTAGGATTAATTAGGAAAATTATGGAATAATTTTTTTTTTGTTTAAAACAATATACAACCAGGCTACAAGCCAACAATTGTCACTAACAAGTTCCAGCTCAATTCTAATCCACTAGAATATACTTTTATTTTATTAACAATAATTAGACATCACACGCTCCAAAATTTAGGGTTAGAAAGTTCAATTAGGGTCAGAGGGTAATTCCTCACCATACCCACTCTCTAACAGGATTTAAAGATACAACTTGATTTTTCCCAAAATTAACGCATTAAAAATTTTCCTAAATCATTCCCATTGGATAGAGAATTTCATCACATTTCTAGTGATATAAATAAGTCCTCCTAACTCCTCATATTTCTCGAGTTATGGGCCGACGGGCCTTGGGGTGAAAATTTTCCCCAAGAGTGGGCCTGTGGGCCCAGGGGAGAAAATTTTCCCCAAGGGCAGGTCTGCGGGCCATGGAGAGATATTTTTCCCGGAGGAAGATTCTGGTCGGTGGGGTAGTGAAATATATTTTGGAAATATCCCACGCGGGGAAAAAAGCCATCTTTGCACCCGTGCTCCTGGGAGTCTGTAGGGGACATGTGGCAGCCTCCTAAGCCAATGTGGGGAAAGCAGGGCAATGGCGATAAAACATTTTTAACACCCCAAATGGCGAAAAGGGTAAAATTAACCCACGCCTCTGCTGACGCCTCATGACACCACGTGACAACTCCTGATTAGCTACGGAGCGGTGGGGAAAAAGTATAATTTTTTTCCAAAATATTCTAAAAATGGAAAATTCGGAAAGGGACCTGCACCTTTGCCGGTGCCTTGTGATACCATGTGAGCTCCTGATATGCTGCGAGCTGGCGAGGTTGCATGGAAAATTTGGAAAATTTTCTGAATTTTTTTTTCAAAATTGATAAGTTACAATGGGATCCGCCCCTCCACCAACACCTCGTGGTGCCATGTGGCAGCCTCTGATTGGCTATGGGGTAGTGCAGAAAATTTGAAAAAATTTCACAAAATTTTTCCAAAGCTCTAAGGGAAAATTTGGGTAAACGGTTTTCACTAAGGAAATTTTTCCAAATTTTGTTTTTGACAATGAAAATTATTTTTGTCGCCAAATGAAGAAAAACTTTAGAAGGCCATAAATTTTGATAGAGAGCTCAGTTTCGGGCAAACGAGGACTTTTTGGAAATCTCTCGGCATCCTCTTAACTCTGAAATTATTAAATTTTTATTTTGATATGGTTTAAAAATTCAATTAAATTCAATTTCAAGAAAACGATCTGTAGGCTTTTATAATGCTAACTGGTAAATTTTAACTTATAATATTTCTTCAATTTGATCTTCTTCCTCTCTCAACTTGTCAAAAAGAAATGAAGAATTTTTCTTATATAGATTTAAGAAATATTTAGAGATTCAATTTGTCTGAAAGATTTGCAATTTAAAAATTTACATCTCTTGAGAAAAAAACGACTGTAAGAGGGTTGAGCCCACTTTCGCTAAGTTTTCTAAGAAGTTCCTAAAGTATTTTTGTCCCATTTGGATTCTTTTAGGGTGAAATAGTTCAATTTAATTTTTTAATTTGTTATTTCATTGTTGCAGGTTCAAACTATGCATTTTGGATAAAGTATTTGCCAGTTCAATAATACAAAACAGAGATCAAATTTTACAAGGATCTATTCACCATTTTCATCTTCCAAGTATTAGATTTCATTCCAATTATAATATAATACATTTATTTGATTCAATTCGACTATTCAAAGCTAAAATACATATTTGATTTCCAATTTTCACATATTTCAAAAGAGAGAGTATTACACTTCTTTCATATGCATTTCTTTCTTTCAAACAGAGATTACTACTCACAATTAGATGATTAAATTAAATACAATAATCAAATTTGAGGAAGGTTATGCAATCCTTTATTGATTTCAAAAGACAACTTTACAACTTCCTTATTTCATTCCTCAATTTCATCATACGGGACACAATTTCTTGATTTCAAAAGAGCAGGACATGGTATGTCTCTTTCACATTTCAATTTACACTTTCATAACCAATAAAACATCTTTCCATTACAAAACATATACACTTTCATCCACTTCAAGTGGGAAAGGTTACAATAAAATTTCATTTCACAAGGGACTTTCAAACTATCTTTATCTCAGCTCCAGAGCAGCAACATGCATATTTCTCATTCTTCTAAATTGTGATCAAAACAAGAGTAGGGGTAAGGCAACGCTCTCTACCCAACCAAGACATACAATGAAGAGGAGAAGTCATCCTTCTTCATTGGCCCTCGAGCCCCAACCATAATGCAATAAAATATGTGATCCAACTCATGGCAACAACATGCTTCCACAAACACACAAGAAACATTTTCACAATAAAAAACAGTACAATAACAGAATGTAGTTTACAACTATAGAAAAGGATGAAAAAATTACTGAGGCTTCATCAAGAAAGCCAAATGAGTAAGAAACTATGGGGGATTCTTCTTATGCCTCCCAAAATGGGAAATGGGTATCACCACCTGAATTACAACTTGCCAGAATATAGTATATCAAAACCACGACATTCCTTATACCTCCCCAAGTACCCCTTATTCCTCACATTTCCTTATGCCTCCCCAACCTCTTATGGCACCCCATAATGAGTAAAGAAATGCAAGCTATTTATTTTTAAGGTGGAAGCCAAATCCCAAATCCCTTAACCCTTATACCTCCCTAAAACACGCCTATGTCTCCCATAAAATAAACCCCATAGTCTTCTCCTACACCATTCCCAGGACATCTACGTAACAACCCACAAACATGCCAAAACATTCACACATTAGCATTTACATTCATAAAAGAAGAGAATTTCAAGAGCCAAGATCTTACCTCTCCATGATGGAGTTTCCCAAGTTCCAAGACAACAATTGTTTCTAAGCAAAAAATTAAAAATTCCACCAAACAATCAGCATGCAACAATCTTCAAGCTTATCCAAAAAGTAAGAGCTCCCAAAACATTAAGAAATTCACCCTAGAAATGAAGTCCCCAAAATTATGCAACCCAAAACAAGGCAAGCAATTAGAATTTTATAGAAGAGGGAAGGGAAGAGGATGAGGTGGGTCCATGTAGAATGACACATCACACATCCTCAACCCCAACCCAAAAGTTAGCTTCATTCTCTAATGTATAATAAATGGGTGGGTGAAAAATATAACATTTTACTTACATACTCAAATCCAACCCACACCCCAAAGGATTGAAATTAAATCATGTAAGAAAAGTGTAATTAAAACCTGTAATTTTTCCTCTCAAAAAGCATTAAAAAATTCTAATCTCAACTCTCCAACCATAGTTATGGTTGGTAAATAAATTTAAGAGGTATGGGACAAGTTTAACTTGTCCCACAAGCCTCCAAAATTAGTCTCCAAGGATAAATCGGAATTTCCAAGAATGTGGAGTGTTTCACAGTCAAAATCTAACTGTACACATCACTTACACATCTCTTACAACACTTTAATGCAATGCCAACAACTCTATTAATTACTTTCTTATGACATATTTTATTTAATTAACTTAATAACATGATTACTCATAATATTACACATCATTTAATGAATAATGAAAGAGTCAATGCACCACAAAATAAACACATGCAAACATAAAAAAATGAACCAATAAATAAAAACACACAATCCCTTGGTTACATTTTAAAATGATCCCCCTATGGGAATCCCTAACACAAAGAAACATGCACAAACAAATACAAGTTGCCATGGTGACCTTGTTGAATTCATCTAGAATTCCAATGTGGTTAGTCTTCAATCCCCCGATGTTTATTGTGATATTTTAAACCTATAAAATACAAACACCTCCTTTGGCCTCATGGCCATATCAGAACATCCAAAATAATATAAATATAATTCCCAAAATCATCTAGATATATGAATGACAACTACATCAAAGGAATCTAACCATATAATTTATAGTTTTATCCATAACTATATCATCATCCAATAATTTCTATTTCTAGGTCTACTCATAATATCCAAATATCACATGTCCGAAACAACATCCATAATATAACCATGTCAAATAGTTTATCATCATCAACATATAGAATGTCTCTATGAATCATCATGCATCATATAAGAATCAAAGTCAACAATAATCCATGATCAAGCATCTAAGATCATACTAAATAAAAATATAATAATGTCAATGATATAGTCAATAGTATCATAATTGGTATCAACAAGGTGTCAAAGGGAAGTGGGCACTACATCTCCCTCCCTTTAGACTCGATTTATTCCTAGAAGTCACTAGAACAAATGGGGAAACTCAACTCGTAACAATGTAGCATCCTCCTAAGTAGCTGCAGTCTCATCATATCTGTCCCACTACACCCTGACTTGATCATCCTCTATGCCCCAAAGGCCTAGGCTCCTGTGATAATAGGATGTGAATGGGCTCTACCATCAGCTGCCTCTAATCCTGCACCTGCAATGATGTCCAATCTAACACATGAGAAGAATCGGCAACATATCTCCTAAGAACTAAAACATGAAACACATTATGTACATGAGACAAGCTGGTGGAAATGCTATACGGTAGGCCAAAGGGCCAATATGCTCCAAGATCTCAAATGGACCCACGAATATAGGAGCTAACTTAGAACATTTTCCGTAATGGATAGGGCTCTTGTGTGGTCTAACATGAAGAAAAACCATCATACCCACATCAAAACCATGGTCCTTCCTATGTTGCTTTGGATACTTCTTCTTCCTAGCCTGTGCCTCCTGCAGTCTTTGTCTAATCAAAACCACCTGCCGGTCCATGTTACGCAACAAATCTGGTCCAAGAAAAACCCTATCCTCTAACCTGTCCCAACTAAGAGGTGTCCTGCACTCTCTACCATATAAAGCCTCAAAAGGAGCCATGCCTATAAAACTCTGAAAACTATTATTATAGGTAAACTCCACCAAGTACAGGTACTCACATCTATACTACTGATCCATCACATTCATCCTGAGTATATCCTATAAAATCTGATTCACCCGCCCAGTCTGTCCATCTATCTCAGGGTGATATGTCATATTGAGGTTGATTCTCGTCCTGAGGGTGTTCTGCATGGTAGTCCAGAAATGGGAAGTGTTAGGTTGTGGAGTCTAATTTCATGTGAGAAAGTGTTGAAGGCTATACACTAAGAGTACTATACACTTTCCACAGTTGAAAAATGTGCTCGATATACCAGGAAACGTGATTTTTTCATATGGGTTATATTTTTGACTTATACATTTATGGGATGGTTTTGGCCCATGGTTTTGATAACCTCCATTTTGTAAAACTACTTGAGAAATTTTCTATTTATATGGTTTGTGCATATGGTAGATATAATGAAAACATTGCATATGTGTTTTGAATTCAGGTGTGAATTCTGTATATTTTGTTGAGCATATTGAGTGAGCAGTGGCTTGTAATAAAATTTGAGCAAGTCATTCTTGGTGGACATAATCCAAATTTGGTAAACCACGTTAAATACTGTCTCTTTGTGTTGTGTAATTTTATTCTGTAATTTTATTTGATATCTATAATATTTTCTACATATTAGTTTCTAATATTGCGATTCTATGAGGGATTATTTCACATATTTTATCCCTTATTTTCTAACAGGAAGTGTACAAAGGTTTACGGTCACTAATGATCTTCCACGGAATCCCGTGTAACCTAAAAATCTCATCAAGATACACCCATGCCACTGCATTGGCTATATAAGTGGTCTTTACCAGAGAAAAGTTAGCCACTTTTGTCAATTTATCAAACGTGACCATGATGGCGTCGTGGTGATATCTTGACATCGGTAGCCCAACAATGAAGTCCATGGAAATGGTGTCCCATTTCCAGTCTAGTATAGCTTGAGGAAAGAGAAGGCCAGCTAGATGTTGATGCTCGACCTTCAATTTTTGGCACTCTAAATATCATGACAGAAACTAGACCACGTCTCTATGAAGGCCTCTCGAATGATACAACTGTCTCAAGGTAGTGTGCATCTTCTTTATGCCTGGATGGGCTAAATACGGTGCACAATGTGCTTCTATCAAAATATTCTGCCTCAAGCCTCCATTTATGGGAACATAAATCTAACCTCTGTGCTTGAGAAGACCATCTACCTCTAAAGAAAAACCATCAAACTTCCTCTTGAGGTGTCTCTGAGACTTAATCTCTACTCAAACTGTAGTGTAGAAGTTGTCAAGAGGAAACTACTTAAGAATCTTGCTCCATAAATCTGTGCTCACTGAGGTGGCCATAGCTATATATCTTTGTCCACATCTGCCACCACGTTCTCCTTGCCCTTCACATGCTCTATCTGCATATCATACTCATAAAGAAACTTGATCCAACGCTGTTGACAAGTGTTGAGATTGGGATGCATGAAGAGATGATGAAGACGCAGGTGATCTTTTCTGAGTGTGAATCTCTGACCAAGCATACATCTAACTTCTGCATCACACACACCGCTTAAGCTACATAGCGGAGATAGTTCGAATAGAAATGGGTCTCCTGACCCCCACTATCACTGCCTCCACTTCTAGATCATCTGTGTAAGATATGATCTTTTGGTAATAATCCACTTTGGATCTATATGCAGATAACCAATCCTGTCCCAAGATGACTCCATAAGAATCCAACGGAAGGATACGAAGATTCGAGGTAGTGGTGAAAGGTCCCAAATACACCACACACTCCATTACTAAGGAGTCTACAGAGATCTTTTCTCTAGAAGCCATCTAAAATACCAACTATGACCCTACTTAACTGCCACTAGCCTACATTTCTCTACTAAATATGGTGCAATAAAAGAATCAAAAGAATAAGAATCAAACAAAATGGAGGTAGGAATGCCTCCAATGTTACTTGTAGTCTAAATAATTGTATTATGATGCTATTCTTGATGGTTCTCAAACACCATATACATCCTATGACTGCACCTCATATCACAAACAATAGGCTCTGAGATCTTTGTCTTACCCTTGTTATTATTGTTATGTGGGTAGTCTCTCCAAAAATGTTTAGTAACACCACACCCAAAACAACCGCCTAATCCACTCCCTTGTGTAGCAAGTCTGGTCAGTAATTTGGAGGTCTATGGTGTGGATCCTAATGATTTGGATATAGTCTGCTGAGGTCTCTCCTAGCAAGATCCTTCCGAGTGAGTTTTATGGGCACCCTATGTACTAATGGGACCCCGACAAGGAGGCTTCATACTCCAACCTCTCTGTGCATCAAACCTCTGTGGAGGTCTATAAGGTGGGCGGGACTGTTGCTACTGCCGCTACTACTATGGTCTAAAAGATGATTGTGATGAACCCTATCCACCATGAGAAACAGGTACTGATCCCCTTGATCTGTTGTCTTGCATCTGCTATATGCGGCTCTGGACTCGGTCTTGAGCCTACTGGTTCTTTCCCCAAGTCTCCTATGCTATATAGGCCTTCTCGACGTCCTCAGCTAATGTCTGTGGATAATGGATCTACACTTCACCTCTAATGTATAGATTCAGGCCCTAAACAAACATGTGGATCTGTACCTTCTCATCTTGTATGTAATCAATATACTGGATTAGATCCAGAAATCTACTCTCATACTCAGCCGCTATAAGAGATTTCTGTCAGAGGTCATGGATTTCATCTATATGCTATTGTATTAACCTCCATGACAAATATCTGCTCTAGAAATGCTCCTCAAAGAGCTCCTAGGTAACTATCTCATAATCAACATGGAGCTTCTACTCCTATCTACCACTAGACACCAACTCCATCCCTTAGTAGATGGATCACAACATGAGCTTTCGTGTTGCTAGAACAATGATAAATCTTGAAGCACCCACTCAAGCTCACCATCTAGGCCTTTTCTTGAAATCCACCTATGTCATGAGAATAATGTGATGGCCGAAGCTTCAGGATCTCCTTGATGTCATCTATAGATGTGGTCAAATGGCCTCTAGTCCTCTTTGTATGCTCATCCCTAAGTATAGGGCTCTGAGACCTCTATCTATGTCTTGAAACTTGGTCACCTTGTCCCCTCTGTGGTGACTCTGCTTTGGCTGACTCTTCATGGAATTTCTCTCTTCCATGCTCCTCACTGGGGCAAGGAGATACATGACCCTCAATAGAAGTGAATCTATCATGTCGGGATGCATGTCATCCTATTGATCCTCTTATAGAGTGGCATTAAGATCCTGAAGAGTCTGCAAAATCTGTGGTAGGATGGCTCCTACAAAATTATTTAGTGGTGGTAACTCTAGGTCTATATGAAAGGACCCCTCATCCTGTCTGCACCTCCTGCATAGACCAGTTTCCATGTTTACTAACATATGTAATTTCTAAACTAAGTTGTTTTCTAGATTTAAAAGTGTGCTAGGTTTAAGGTTCATGTCTCAAGTTTTCTAGTGTGCCCAATGGCCCTATATTTTGAACCTTCCTCTGATACCAAGTGTGATGCCCATTAAAACAACCCACTTGAGACCCAAGGACAACCTAGGATTAGTTAGGGAAATTATGGACTAATTTTTTTTATTTAAAAGAGTCTACAACCAGGTTACAAGGAAAAAATTTTCATTAAAAAGTTCCAGCTCAATTCTAATCCAATAGAATATAATTTTCTTTTATTAACAATAATTAGAGATCACAAGGTCTAAAATTTAGGGTTAGAGAGTAATTCCTCACCATACCCACTCTCTAACAGGATTTGAAGATTCAACTTGATTTTTACTAGAATTAATGCATTCAAATTTTCCATAAATCATTCCCATTCGATAGGAAATTTCCTCACTTTTATAGCGATATAATGAAGTTCTCCTAACTCCTCATATTTCTTGAGTTATGGGCTGACGGGATGTCAACACCAATCTGGCACTATGATAATTCTTCACCAAGAACTCCTCATGCTATGATTATTAACTAATGCATAGCTCTTAGTTTGGTGGATTTAATCTGGAAACACAACAACAAACATAACACAAGAATACCATAGACTATGATAAGAAAGAATAATGATAAATCTGAAATATCAGTGTAAATTATAATATCAACAAGAAATTTTTACAATCTCACCCATGAGGTTCTTCAAGTGTTATTAACTTCACTTGCCTTCAAATAATAACTATGGGAGAAACTTCACAATTACACCTCATAATGGCTTCTTTAACACACCTTCAAAATGATGGCTTCCTTTACACACTTACTCATACAATATTTCTCACTACTTCTCTCTATGCTAAATGAGGTGGGGTGGCCTCTTTATTTATAGGAATTCAGGCTTATCCACCTTATCTCCAAGATAGGATAGGAAATATCTTCTGGCCAATCATATTCCATGCCTAAACTCTTGCCTTTACATGTAGACTTATCTTCTAAGATAAGATAAACCTTATCATCTCACATGGGTTCCATCTTTTTAGACTTTTCCACAAATAAAATATACAAAATATTTATGACATCACTCTTTTTCCTTATTACAAATATAATATTTCTAATTCCTAATAATGTAGACCCTACTTCTCTACTTATCCCAACTTTGACATTTTAACATTATCGGACCACTTACGACACATATTTACTTTTTACAACATTCCTATTGTACTTTGACTGTTACCATACTCTACATTATTGGCGGCATCGTACTGGTGGCGCCGTTGTATTCTATTGGACACCACTACTAATTATACTTAACAACATCCTATTCCTAATACATACATTACTAAAATAGAAATTATAGAGGAAAATTTTAATGTCAACATTTTCCCCCTTCCTAACTTCTACTCCGTCCTCGGAGTAGACTCTTATGGACATTCTGAAGCTGGTGCTTGGAAAATATTTAACTTGTCATGGTTGACCCATTTTGTAATGGGAGTACCATCCAATTCCTCCAGTTGATATGTACCATTTCCATGCACAACTGCTATTTTGTAGGGCCCCATCGACTTTGGAAGAAATTTTCTCTGTCTTCTTTTTCTGTATCTGGAATCATTTACTATAACCAAGTCATTCACATGAAATGGAGACCAACGGATCGTTTGATCAAAGTATTCCTTCTGCTTCAGTTTCTTCTTATAGCTTGTATCCTTCGCTATTTCCCCCATTTTGTCTAGCAAATGAAGATGTACCAACCTTTCTTTTATTGAATCACTTTCATCCATCCTTTCATTTTTCATAACTCTCACAGTGGGAATATCAAACTCAATAGGAAGAACTTGATCAATGCCATAAGCCAACTGAAATGGGGAGTATCCTATTACTGAATTTGATGTTGCCCTATATACCCACAATTTTGCATGAATCCTTTTATCCCACTTATGTACCTACAAGGCTACATCTTTTTCTAGAATTTGACACAACACAAAAAAAATTCGTTCCACCTGTCCATTTTTTCTTGACTTGTATGTTGTTACCTTCTTGTGTTTAATAGAAAACTTGTTGACTAGGGCTTCTACCACCTCATTAATGAAGTGAATTCCTTGATCTGTTATAATTTCTAATGGGCAACCAAATCTGGTGATAATGCGTTCATAAATGAACCTTGCCACTTCATCCATGGAAGTTGTTTTTAATGGCCTAGCTTCAACCCACTTAGTTAAATAATCTGTGGGTAACTATAATATACTTATTTTGGCATGGGGTAGGTTGAAGTGGACCTACAATGTCTATTCCCCACTTTTCAAAGGGACCAAGTGGAAGAATAAGGCATAATGGAGCTGATGAAGTCTTACGGTTACCATGTGTTTGAAAAATATCACATCTTACAATAATTATAACAATCTCTAAAAAGAGTGGGCCAGTGATAACCTGCATCTAAGATCCTTGTTACTGTAAGTTATCCAAAGAAGTGTCCTCCACATGTACCATTGTGGAATTCTTCTATCAGCTCCTTCCCTTGATCACATCCAACTACCCTCTTATACTATCCATCAGGTCCTGTTCGAAATAATACTCCATGTAGAATAGAATATGGACGAATGGCTTGAGTAATCTTCCTCTTAGTCTTTGCATTGGCACCATCAGGAAACTTGAATTCATTTAGATAATTCCAAATATCTATGTATTCACTAGGGATTGTGTCAAGAGATAACAATGCTGCATCTGGGAAATCATCATCATCACAAGGCGAACCTAAACCATCATAGGCTCGAGATAGTGCATCTGCATTGACATGCTTCTTTCCTGGCCTATCTATAATATCAAATTCAAATTCTTGTAGCAAAATTATCCATCTTTCTATCCTCCCTGATGGGTTAGGTTTGTTGACAATATATTTTAGAGCCTGATGATCTGTTACAACTATAAATTTATGCCCTAGTAAGTAATTCCTAAACTTATTTACAACAAAAATGATAGCTAGAGCCTCTTTTTCAGTTACAGTATAATTTACCTCAGCACTGCTCATTTTTCTACTCCCAAAGCAAATTGGAGGATCATTCCCATTTTCATAATTTTCGCTCAGAGTACTTCCTAGTGTTGCATCTGAGGAATCAGTATACATAATGAATGTCTTGCTGCAATCTGGATTCTTTAAAACAGGTGAAGACACCAGGGCTTCCTTCAGTTGTTCAAAAACTTCATGCACCTTATTTCTTGGTTCATAAGTAACATCCTTCTTCAAGAACTGGGTTAGTGGCTATGCAATCTTTAAGAAATTCTCGATGAACCTTCTATAGTAACCCACATGGCCTAAAAATGATCTCAACTTACTTCTATTCATAGGAAATGGTAACTCTTTGATTTTTGAAACTTTATCAGGATCAGTACCAATACCATCTCTGGATACAACATGCCCTAACAAAACACCTTTAGAACATCCAAAGACACACTTTGTAGGGTTTAGTGAGGCTTGTGCTTCATCTAACCTTTGAAATGTTATCTCCATCTAGTGCAGGTGGTCCATCTTGCTCCCATAGATGTCAAAATCATCCAGAAGTACTCTAATGAAGTTCCCAATGTAGGGTTCAAACACCCTATTCATCAAGCGTTGGAACATTACTGGAGCACTACACAACCTAAAAGTCATTAATCTATAAGCAAACATTCCCCAAGGAGCTTTGAACGTGGTCTTCAGCTGATATTTCTCTGCTATACAAAATTGGTTGTATCCACTATATCCATCAAAAAAACTATAGCACTCCTGGTCAGCTACTTCGTCTAAAATATGATCTGAGAATGGAAGAGGGTAATGATCCTTCTTTTTTGCCTTATTGAGCTTCCTATAATCAACACAAATGTATAGCGTCCCATTCTTTTTTTATTGAGATCAAAATGGGAGAAACCCATTCTGAATTCTCCATAGCAAATATAAATCCTACATCAAGCAACTTATCTATTTCTTCTTTTATAGTCTTAGAAAAATTAGGATTCATTCTATATGGCATTTGCTTTATGGGCTTAGCACCATCTACCAGCTCAATAGAATGTTCTACCCAACTTACTTGATGGAGTTCCTTGTAATCAAAAATGAATATGTGTATGTACCTTCGAAAGAGCTGGAGGTAGGATTCCACCTCACTCTCCATCACAGCATCACCAATCTTTATTTTTTGGAGACGATCATCAATTTCTTCTTCAGATAATTTTATGGGATCATGATTTAGTGTGACTGGAAGGATATCCATGACCAAAACATCAACCTAACTTTCTTCATCTTCAGTGTCCACTTCACTAGTACTCGAGTAATCAAAGAATGTCCAATAATCAGTTTCATCACTTGAATCCACATGTTCTGCCTTATGATGCCAAGGGATCATGTTTATCTTCACCCTCTCTCTACCATGTCCAAGTGTCATGAAGCCTTCATTCCAGTGGTTTCTTGCATGAACTCTCCTTAGCCATGGTCTTCCCAACAACATTGGGTACACAACAGTACCATTTTTCATTACCTGAAAGTCTACCACACATATAACACCCATAACAGATATTGCCACATTTAAAACTACAGCTTCTGGTTTAGTTTTTTCCTTTATTTAATGACCTTAACATAAGTGTCGAGGGGCGATCAATTTTTAAACCCAACATATTCATTACAGACTCGGTCGTTACATTAACTGCAGCACCTCCATCAACTAAGAAATCGTGAATTGAAATACCATTACATAATACCTCAGCTTGTGGAGCGTAGGGATCCGCCTCTGGCTCCAAAACAGGGACCTCAACCTCCTTCCTTCGTTGAGCATTGAGTCCACTTCGCAGCTCCCGCCTCTTCTCAGAAGACATAGCCAAGAGTTTACCATATGTAATATTTACAAACCTTTTGGACAGATCGTCTAAGATGGAGTATGGTCCTTGTCCCTGTGAAATCAGAAAATCTTACACACCCAACTTTCTTCTCCTATGTTTCTTACTAGTTTCTCCTTTCATCTTCTTATGATCATTTCCATCTTGGTTATCTTTTTCTTTTTTTCTTTTTGTTACAAACACATCTACTTCATTATTTATGCTCTTATCTACTACATCAAAAGAATTCACAGGTGCTTTTCCTTTATCATTATCTCTTGTACCAGATGTAGAAGCTCTTTCTAGACAATTATACTTATAAAGACCCTTTTTATAACAACCATAACATACAACCTCAGAAATATTTATTTTTGGACCTCTATCTCCTCCCTGAGAACTAAATTCTTTTCCTTGAAGAAGATTAATAGTTAACTGACCCATCTTCCTGAGTAGATCTTCATACTCAGTAGATGTACTAGGAGAAAGATTTGTGCTCACCAAGAGTGGTTGTGGATTCTAGACCAAAGGTGCTGGTGTAGGCTCTACTTTAGCAATAATTTCTTTGGGATCCTCTTCCATACTTTTTCAATGGTAGCTGGGCGGTCATACTTCACTCGTTGTCTGATCTTTGGCTTCATCCTAAGAATGAAGTGCTTACAGAGGAGAATATCCATGCCATTCATTAACCCATCCGCTAATCCTTCCTTCCGGATCTGGGCATCGAGCTTCCTCCTTAGCTCTAGAACATGATCATGATAATATCTTATCTTCTCCTTCTCTCCTTGGGCTAGCTTTCTGATCTCGATCATGAGATCTGCGTACTTCTGTTGTTCACCAATTTCTTCAAGAAAACTGTCAGTTAATAAATCTGATGAATTTTTCACATTATCACCTAGTGTTTCAAACCACCTAAGTGCTGAATCATCCAAAAAGGTAGGAAAAAATTCATTCCATTGTTCCCTTTTTATGAGGCCATTACAAATACAAGATCGTTTAAACTCTTGAATGAAAGAGGAAGCATCTTCATTAGATTGGACTGAAAAAACAGGAATCTTCCCCATTTTTAAATGTAACCACAGTGAAATACCAACTCACAAGTACAATGAGTAAGACTTATGTGCACAAATAATTGGACTCACTACAATAGAAAGTGACTTTACACCTTTCTACAGTAAAATAGAAATGACCATGGTAACTATGGTAAAACTTGACTTACAGTAGTAATAACTGATTTTACTATGGTAAATACTATTTACAGTAACAAATGAAGTTACTGGGGTAAACACTATTCACGATAAAAATGAATTTACCATGGTAGCTCCTATGCACAGTAAAAAACAAGGTTACCCTCCAAATGATTTCTGACTAAGTGAGAATATCTCCCAAAAAATCCACCAACGAGGAATAGTCCCGGCAATGGAACCAAAATGTGAACACCAATCTGACACTATGATAATTCTTCACCGGGAACTCCTCATGCTATGATTATTAACTAATGCACAGCTCTTAGTTTGGTGGATGCAATCTGGAAATACAACAACAATCATAACACAAGAATACCATAGACTATGATAAGAAAGAATAATGATAAATCTAAAATATTAGTGTAAATTATAATATCAACATGAAATTGTTACAATCTCACCCATGAGATTCTTCAAGTGTTATTAACTTCACTTTCCTTCAAACAATAATTATGGGAGAAACTTCACAATTACACCTCATAATGGCTTCTTTAACACACCTTCAAAATGATGGCTTCCTTTACACACTTACTCATACAATATTTCTCACTACTTCTCTCTATGCTAAATGAGGAGGGGTGGCCTCTTTATTTATAGGAATTTAGGCTTATCCACCTTATCTCTAAGATACGATAGGAAATTTCTTTTGGCCAATCATATTCCATGCATAAAATCTTTCCTTTACATGTAGGCTTATCTTCTACGATAAGATAAACTTTATCATCTCACATGGGTTCCTCCTTTTTAGACTTTTCCACAAATGAAATATACAAAATATTTATAACATCACTCTTTTTCCTTATTACAAATATAATATTTCTAATTCCTAACCATGTAGACCCTACATCTCTACTTATCCCAACTTTGACATTTTAACGTTACCGGACCACTTACGACAAATATTTACTTTTTATAACACTCCTATTGTACTTTGACTGTTACCGTACTCTACATTATTGGAGGCACCGTACTGACGGCACCGTTATCTTCTATTGGATGTCACTACTAATTATACTTAACAACATCATATTCCTAATACATACATCAATAAAATAGAAATTACGAAGGAAAATTTTAATGTCGACAGGGCCTTGGGGTGAAAATTCTCCCCAAGAGTGGGCTTGCGGGCCCAGGGGAGAAAATTTACTATAGAGGTGGGTCTGTGGGCTGTGGGGATATATCTTTCCAGGAGGAGAAGTCAGGTTAGTGGAAGATATTTTGGAGATATTCTGTGCGGGGGTGAAAAGCCACATTTGTACCCGTGCTCCCACAAGTCTGCAAGGGACATGTGGCACCTCCTAAGCCAACGAGGGGAAAGTGGGGCGATGGGGATAAAGATTTTTAATGCCCCAAATGGAATAATTGGTAAAATTCAACCGGACCTCCACTGACACCTCATGACGCCATGTGGCAGCTCTTGATTTGTTACAGGTTGATGGGGAAAATGTAGAAAATTTTCCAAGTTTTTTTCAAAAATGCAAAAGGCAGAAATGGATCTGCTCCTCCGTCAATTCCTTGCAACACCACATGATAGATCCTCACTGGTTGTAGGCCAATGGAGCTGCGGGGAAAATTTGGGAAATTATCGCAAAATTTTATAAAGCGCTAAGTTAAAAAGGGATCCGCCCCTCCGCAACACCTCATGGTACCATGTGGTAGCCTTTGATTGGCTCCGAGGCGGAGAGGAAAATTTAGAAAATTTTCCCAAAAAAAATTCTGAAGCTCTAAGGGAAAATTCGGGTCCACAGTTCCGCCATGGATATTTTTCCAAACTTTTTTTTTGACAGTGAAAATTATTTTTGACGCCAAATGAAGAAAACCTTCAAAAGGCCATAACTTTTGATAGAGAGCTTGATTTTTCACAAACAAGGACTTTCTGGAAATATCTCAATGTCCTATTTACTCAAGAATCATTAAATTTTTGTTTTGATAAGGTTTAAAAATTCAATTTCAAGAAAATGATCTATAGGTGTTACAGTGCGAACTGGTAAATTTTAACTTGTAAGTTTTGTTCAATTTGATCTTCTTACTCTCTCAACTTTTCAAATAGACATGGAGAATTGTTCTTAGATGGATTTAAGAAGGATTTAGAGATTAAATTTTTCTGATTGATTTGTAATTTGAAAATTTACATCTCTTGACAACAAAATGACTGTAAGAGGGTTGAGCCTACTTTTGCTAATTTTTTAAAGAAGTTCCTATTATCCAAAATTCACCCCTCAAGGTAATTTTGATAACATGCATCAAATTATTCAGTCCCAAGCAAGTAGATTGATTCAAGGCCTGAAATCATGTTTTTGGGGCCCCCCTCGGCTTCTCTCTAGCTCTCCCATCCAGAAAGAAATCCCAACGAGTTAGAAAAAATGGAGAAATGTAAAAAATAAGGTTGTAGGGTTGTTTTAAAGAATTTCGGGTTTAAAGGGTTCGGGTCGTACCAGTGCGGGTCGTACCGAGGTTCATCGTACTAAGTTTGGGGCTGAAATACAAAGAAAATCGACTAAGTCGGACATTTTTTTCCCAGGCGGTCCGTGGGACAGTTGGGACAAAAGTACGTGGGGGAAACAAAAAGCCAAAGCGGCCGAAGATAATAAAAATTGTCTAAGTCTTTTGTTTCGTGTGGTTTTGGATAGTCGGGACAAAATTACACGTGGGATGCGAATCGACCGATTTGCCGAAAGACGGTCCATTTCAGGCAGTTCGGGGATTTTCGTCTGGGACAGCCGGAACAAAAGTACACGAGGGACGCATGGGACGTGAAAAGGTGAAAAGGCCACAAAATATACAAGGAATCTCGAATCGGCCGATGAGGGAGAATGTGTCCGGGATAGCCGGGGACAAAAGTACGTGCGGGACGCGAAAAACTGAAACAACCGAAGGCAAAGAAGAAAAGTCAACGTTTGACCCGTGAAATTTAAACAGCCATAACTTTTGACTCTGAGCTCTGATTTTTAATAAGGGTAGATATATTTAATTAAAATAAATATATTCAGCTCCAATTTCCAGTTAATGCTCATTCTTGTCAAATGATAGAAAATGCCTGACAACCCAAAATAGTTGCCCGTACTCAGAAGGCCATAACTTTTGCATTTATCAACTTGAATCACACAAAATTGGTACCGTTGGCATCGTGGCTCCTTATCTATCTCACAAAAATCAAGAAATTCTAGATTTGATGAGATATAAATGGATATTTTCTCCATAAAACGTGTCCGGGTTTATAACTAATGTTTTATTTGGCAGTTGGGAGTGCAATTAAGAGGCATGGTCATCATTATTTCTCTGGGTTAGCACCCGGGACAGTATGGGGAGCCTTTTAAAGTAATATACAATCATTTTACTCTATTTAATGCCTCTTAATAAGTGGTTGAAGGACATATGAATTTGGATTTCCATTTTCCCTCTCTCTCTCTTCTCATTCTTACTATAAATTGGAGTGTTGGGGCTCATTGTCCAAAGAGGAGGTAGTTTTTGTAGAAAGCATCTACCAAAATTACTTTTGAAGCCAATGTTTTGCAGGCCCTTGTTGTGGACCCCTTAGAACATGGTGATCCAGGCCCTTACCTTGTAACCAATTGAACTGTGCATATCAAGAAGCAATAAAATATCAAGTTTGTGGATGTATTTTCCCCTGCTGTGTTTTCTTTAGCATTCTTCTTGCCCCTTTAACCTTGATTACAAGAATATTGTGTCTATTATTATGTTATTTCAGGGATCTGTTATCATTTTGTATGTTTGAAATATTGTTGTAAAATGCCATTTTGCTAGAATGAATATAGAGAACTTAGTCATCCACCCACTTCTAGCATGCGCTTTATTTTTGTATCTCACTCATTTGAAAACTACTCTCACACCCTCCTTTTCTGGTGTATCACCATTGTATTTAGGCTTTCATTTTATGCATTCTCTCTCCCTGGTCCCTTCAGAAATTTAAAGATTAGAATAGTTAGTTTCCCAAAAAATTGCATTAGAGTAGATTGTGGCAGGTAGTTTAGGAGCAAGAACTAGCTTTCTCTAGAGGTTTATCTCAAGTAGCAAGTCCCACAACTTGGAGATAGTACCCATGTTATCCAATCACACCATGAGTTCAAGTATATGCACTTGTATAAACCCACTAGGGGTGCTGTGATTCAGTGATAACAGTTCCTTAAGTATTTTTGTCAACAAACAGTTTGTATCAAGAAAGTTCAATGAAGGGCCTACTACTTCAAATGCATCATTTAAACACTGTTATTTCATTGTAGCTAAGGGGAACTTCCATTTTGGCGTTAAGTATTTCACCGGTTGTCAGATAATATATCAATCCAAGCATACATGCAAATTTTAAAGTGAACTATTCTACCATTTTCATATATACAAGTATTATATTCCATTCCAATTTGTAATCTACCATACATTTAACGTGGTTCACCAAGTGTGGGCTACGTCCACCAAGCTAAACATAAATCTCTGATTTCCAAAGCTTTGACAAGATATAATAATGAAGAGTTTACAATCTTCCACACCTTCAGATGTACATTTCTTTCTTTCAAACAAGATTTTGCAATTCATCATTTAGATTATTAAATCTCAATAAAATGATGCAATTTGAGGAAGTTCTTTCTAATTCTTGTTAATGATTTCAAAGTTTAATTAAAAATTTACAAATGATATTCTTTCATTCCTCAATTTATCATACAAGACATGCAGATTTCCTTTCATAAAGATTGGGATGGAGTATGACTCTTTACATTTCCACCATAACAATGTCATAACCAATATCAAATATATTAAAATAATGCTACAAGTTTCATCCCCTTAAATTGAGAAAGGTTACAGTAAAATTTCATTTCACAAGGGACTATCAAACTAGTCGTTTATAGACTTAGAGTCAACAAGCCATGCACATTTCTCAATTCCCAAATTATATACTTCAATGCTAAAAAAGGATCTAATTCTCTGAGAGTTAATTAAAACATCCAATGCATAGGTAACTGATGTTTTAGCCTTAACTTCGATTGGTTCCTTGATTGCCTGACCAATGCCGGTAATGCAATGACTGATGCTGATTCCAACTCATGGAAACGATACAGTTTCTGTATTTTCTAAGCAAGTTTTCACGATTGCATCCTAAAACTGAATGTAATTGACAACTCCAATAACATGACAACAATCTCCCGAGGCTTGGAGATTAATTGTTGCAAGCCATAGGTTAAGAAATTCTATAGGGGATCCTTCTTTATGCCTTCCTAAAAGTCTCAAATTGGTAGACCACCATGAGTGGATTGTAACTCCAACTTATAGTTATGCAAAACCTTGACATTCCTTAGCATATCCGCAAGGTTCTTGCTCGTATGAATCACTTTTCCTTGATTCAACTGTCCCATCCTCTTATACACTACCATAATGAAATGAAACCTTATGAATTATTTCATTATCGAATGAAATGTTGAGTTCTTTGCCAAATCCCAACTCCCTGCACCCTTTGACTGTCACTAAACATTTTACATGCATCTTTCTTCTTTCCCACAAAATAAACCTACTCATCCATATCTTCTCTTTACTAGCATTCCTAGCTGTAACATCTCTGCCTCTATAGTGCACAAACGGTCCACAACATTTTGCAAACATTAAAATCTAGCATTCACTACCATCCCAGCTATTGTGAAAATCCATATCTCAGTACCTCTCCATGATGTAGTTTCCAAAGTTCCAAACATAGTCTGTTTCAACATAAACAATCATAATGAAATACTGAACTTCCATACTAACATGCATGCTAATGTTCAAGCTTCTCCAAATACCAAGAGTATCCCATTGGACTACTTTCCAAGGTTCTTTACCTAGAAATGAAGTCCAAAATCTACTCGCAACTCCTAAACTAGACAAGTAATGTCTAATCTTACAGAAGAGCATACATGAGAAAGGCTAAAACATGGGTCCTCGTGTCAGGATTTGACCTCACTCATGTGATGACCCCAACACTGATATTTTCTCAATTTCCAGTGCATGAATAAATAGGTGGGTGCTAAATATGTTTTGCATTACATACTATGTTCCAACCTTTCTAACACCTTAAAGGACTGAAATTAAATCATGTCTAAGAAGTGCAAATACAATTTCTTGTCTTAAACTATTTCTAAAACTATGTATTATACATGAGTTATGAACTGATTCTTTTAGAAGGATAAATCTATAGGGAAATGGGGGTGTGTGCTCCTTAATGTCCACTTAAGTGATCACTAATTTTGAGTGCCCCGCTATGTAGATCCTTAATCCAAGCATGGATCCAGGTATCGAGTAACAAGGTAATATAGCTCCCTTATTTGAAGCATCTAATGAACTCAATGGGAAACAAATTTGGATGCAGGATTTTACACTACTCAAGTAACTCATGCTCTTATGCAAAGACCTTGTATTCAAACCTCATGTCATTGCATTATGCTTGTATGTGAGCCCATAAGACTCTTTTTAACCTGCACACTAATTTCTCATTACCCTTGTACTTATACCCAAGTGGTTGTTGCAAGGAAATCATTTCCAAATCACCATAAAATAATTCGTCTTCACTGACATCTATTTTCCATGTTATTTTCTAAATAGCATGAGCTATTCTACCACCTAATGCTCAATACTATAGTGATAGATATCATCCTTAATACATAGGAAAAAAGCATTTAGCATTGAGAACCTACCTTCTTTCTAGTGCACAATCCCTATGACTACAAATTGTCCTTGTATCTGTTGTTTGTCCACCCTCTTCTGTCCTGACCAATCATTTGTCTATGTACCCACTATGTATGCAATGATGTCATACTTACCTGCTGCCATAATTTGAACCAAAGATCCCAATTTTTTTACATGGTTCTATTCCAAGGAGTCCATCTCCTAAACGTTATTCCATGATCCACACTTTTGGACATTAGTCTTATTGCATTACCTAGAAATATCTCTCACTTCACCGACTAATCAGTGAATAATAATTTGAATCAAAAGGTGTAAATCTTTATTGGAGGTTTATCTTACCCTATGTGAAAGGATAAGACACATATTCTCATAGGAGTCTTAGGGTATCAAAGGCTTTCAATCTGCACCTCTTGGACATCTCCTATCCAAATATGATAGTGACTGAATGTCGGTTCTGCTAACTGATGCCGGTTTCAATGTTCTGTACCCGATATTAGTTTTTCAACAACCGACCTGCACGGTTAGGGGTAAACCGACTCCAGTTACTATGTAACCCTGTAGGAAATACTTTTAAATCTACCAGAGAATCATTTTCATGAACAAACTTCTCAACTAGTTTATCCTTAGGTACCAAACATTGATTGATCCCTACTACATTATTAGGACTTTTTCCATTCAACATCATGAGTCCTAATAATCCTTAGAATTATCTCAATATCCTAAAAGCATGGAAACAAAAATCACTAGATCCATAGACCAATAAAAGTGATGGCAGGAGATAATATATCGAATGTATTCAATGTATTCTCCTCAATGTCTGAAACAAGCACCACAATAAATACAATGCTGAAACAGTTCGTGCAGGAGAATAGTCCCGCAGAAAGGAGAACAGTTACAACACCTAACTGCCACTTATGCATAACTACTAATACTAAACAATGTATTAGATTTTGCTAACATTCCCCCCCTTATTACATTGTTCGACTACAAACATACATTTCCAAATAAGAGAGTCCCCCGCCCCCCTAATGAGAACACCGCAAAGAGGGTCTTCACACGAGCATGTGCCTACATGGTCTCACATGGTTTTTTTCTAAGGTTGACCAAAAACCTAGAGGGACAGGAACACTTTCCGATTGTTCACCTCGGTGGTTTTACAGGATTACCACGAACCAAGATAATTTTACCTTGGTGGTTTTACAGGCATACCACGAACCCAAGAGGATGATACCTCGGTGGTTTTACAGGATTACCACGAACCCAGGGCGAGTACCATGTGTTGCTTTCAGTGCTTTTCTATTCCCCATGACTCTCTTCAGTTAGGAGGTCCCACATAGGAAATTAAGCAACATCTGCACTTTATTGAAAAAAACAACAGAACAACCAACACAAAACTAAAATAAACAAACCAAAATTGCGGAATTTAGTCCTCAATACCTTATTCTGCCACAATCTCTATCGGTGGCCTCGTCACTTGTGGCTTTCAAGAGGTTGCTGGATTTCCTCCAGCCCTCCATTTTTCCTCCGTCCTCCTGTATTGCTGCTTACAAGACTAGAGATGATGTGAAGCCAATCTCGTCAAAAAATTCTTCACTCTCGTCAGAATCTTGTGGATCTTCTATATGAGCAGTATTAGCTCCATTGTGTTTTATATTTCCTTGTAGAACATCTCTTGCTCGGATATGAAAGTTCCACATTATATGACCTTTCTTCTAACAATAGTGGCATTCAATCTCTTGTTTAGGCCCTTGTTTATTTTTATTTGATCTCCTGTGAATTTTTTTGGTTGTGGAATAAAGTGCAGTTACTTGTTGAGTATCACCTTCTGCAACATCGTCAATTATGCATTTTTCCTCTGCGAGAAGATCCGCGATCATGGCATCTAGAGATTTAGACTGAATTTGACTGAGAGTAAAAACAACATTGTTGTATTTGGAAGATAGATTGTTTAATAGGATAGCTTTGGCATCCTAGTCTTCTATCACAACTTTGACTTCTGCTAGTTGTTGGAGTAGAGATAGAAGATTATTAATGTGACTAGACATAGAAATGCTTTCTTCCATTTTGAATCTATATAATTGAATTTTTAGGGAAAATTTCGCGTTCACTGCTTTCGCTCCAAATAATTGATTTAAATTATCCCACATGTCCTTGGAAGATTTATTGAGATCAACATGATGGAGTTCAGAATCAGAGAGAGCAAGGCCAATAATGGCTTTTGCTTTATCATCTATGCACTACCATTCTACTAATTTGGCGGCATCTGTGGGCTTTTTCTCTTTCCCATCTACTATACCGCATGAGTTTTTATGCATAAGTTGCATTTGAATCTTCACCTTCCATGTATGAAAGTTTAACCCCAAGTATTTTTTCCAAGTGAATGTCCATAATAACTACTAAAGAAACAAAAAAAAATGGTGAAGTAAATTACCAGTTAGCCAAACACGAGATAGATCTATCACGGTCTAAGACAAAATATATTCAGCACACAAGCATACACCACTTGTCAATCATCGATTACGCGTCTTCTTCCTGAGAGTATTTGTAGAAAATGGTTGGAGACAGTTACAAGATGGTTGAAATCAAAATTTTAACTGTTTGAGTCTTCCACGCGGGTCTGGATCAGGTCGCACATGACTTCCTCCTTGGTCACTGGTCTTATGCTAAATGCAACACACAGGTTACCAAGCTTTTGGTCCATGCAACAGTTACTTTTCCAGATTTCAATTACCCTGAATTTCCTCCTCCAATGTGCTGGTTCCTCCACAGGTCATTAAAACACTGACACGCCAAAAATAGAAGACAACTCCTCTTTCCTCCTGCGCACAATCCACAAGGGTAAACAACTCCAATCACCACGCAATAGAAGAATTTTTTTTAATCATTAGCGCAGGTGAAACAATACAAAATTTCCACGCATGCTTTTGATTTCCACTCACATTCTCACGCTACTCCACACAGGCTAAATATCTCCACGCATGAGAGAAGAGAATCTACCTCCACGCAGCTTCCATGCTAACAGCACCAAACACACAAGCCAGAGATGTTGTTGCTCTTATACCAATGATGGCAGAAGATAAATGTAAATGTATTTAATGTATTCTCCTCAATGTGTGAAACAAGCACCACAATAAATATAATGCTGAAATGATTCGTGCCAGAGAATAGTCCCGCAGGAAGGAGAACAATTACAACACCTAACTGCCATGTATGCAAAGCTACTAATACTAAACAATGTATTAGATATTGCTAACAATATCCTCACAATGGTGATTAGATTTTAGGTTTTGTTATCTCTTGAAAGTACACCCTGTATAGAGATTGACTGCAGGTTTTCTAAGCTTGCAAAATTTTGATCTCTCTCTTTCGTTGTAGATACAATGGAAACACCTCAGGTCTGTGGGTATACCTATTTTGATGTGAGTCTATCGAGTATCAAGGCCGGTTCCTTGTTGATGTATCCTAAATTGATCTTATGGGGTTTAAGGGGGAAAAGATGACTGTAAAATAATTAAAACTAAGGTGATACACCAAATTTGTATGAGGTATTTGACTGAGTATATGCACAATTGATATGTGAAAGGATTCTTGATGCATGAACCAACAACTTTTCTGTAGAATGTTAAGGTCAAAACACTTCGAGGTATTGAGGGAGAGTATCACAATAATACCGCTAAGCTAACCATGCACATTAATATCATACAAAAATTACTGAATTTTTCAACAGGGTAAGATGATTAATTAGGGAATTTTTATTCACAAGACTAATAGAAAAATACACAAGACTACAAATGATTGGGAAGGAAGAAAATACTTCACACTCAAAAGGAAAAACTGGCAAAAAATTTCTTCAGTACTCCTATATCTAAAAAATTCCTCCTTGTGCTTTGCCAAAGCACACAATATATAGCAAAAATAAATTTCACCCCCTTCCTAAAAATAGTCTAAGGGCTTGTACTCGCCCATGCATATTATTTTATCCTTTATTTAATAATAGATAAAGGAATAAAAATAGAGCATGCAATTACAAATAGGCATTAATAGCCTTGATTACAATACAGTCAAACTGAATTTGATTGTCCTATTTATAAGAAAACAAAGGTGAATAATTTTCTAATAATAAGCTTGCTTGCTGAGCAAGTCTCTTTCCTTGTGCATGTGAATTCATCTTCTTGTCTATTCTGTCCTCTTGTGAAGCATGCAAAAAAATCAACTCTCTATTGTGAGTAAAATAATTGCAATACTTGCAATATTAACATCCATTGTGGGGACCACCTTTCCATGTGCACATGTTATGATGTTGACATCTCTTGGCTTCTAATGGTCACAAGGGTGTACATACTACAAATCAAACTCAACCTCCTTGAAGTGGGGACCACCTTTACACTTCACCATGGTTTGGCCACCTTTGTGGACTTAGCAAATATAAAAAGGGGGTCTTTTGTACCATTTTCATACTCAGCACCTGGTAACATGCCATACTATAATACTTACCACCTTTTGATTAATACACGCATGGTATATTTGTCGGGTTTTTGCATATAACACTTGACTTAAAATCCTTACCTTTTCGGTGATCATTGTTGAACATGATTTGGTCGGCACTTGGATGTTTGAGTATGCACAATAGTCTGGATCCTTTGGTCAATATTTGCAATGAATTAATTTGATTAATCATGTGGGCTGGCCCCTTCTCCACGATGATGAATCACCCCTTCGAGCATGTTACTGGTGACATGGCTGATTCAGGTAAATTTAATATTAGGTGATTTTTGTAATCTATGGGCTCACTTTATATATCAGGCCATTTCGATCTTCAAATTGTAGTTAGGGTTTTGTCCTGCATTGAGTGTCATCAATGGCTTTGATCACTTATGGTTTGTATTGAAATTTGTAGATCGATTCTCCAACCTTTGATATGTGTAGGGTTGATCATTTGATATTTGAATGTGATTGAGTTACAAACTTTAACTTCAATTCTTGAGCTGCATTGTAATTGTCGTTTGACCTACAATGATAACTTCATTTGGCCTTTGGGTCTATGGGTGAAGCCCTGACAAAATTTTTGACGCCATTGTTATCTTGTGAAGCTCATCTTCCTTACCAGAATTGATTTTCTTAGCTCGATTCCTTTGACATATTTTATGACTCCGCTCTATTCAATTTTATGAGGAGGTGGTGATAGGGTTTTTTCACCATTGCCGTGATATTCAAGCTTGGATTTTAGTGCTAGATAGGTATTGCATCTGTATTTTCTGTGATCGTTTTATTTTTGATTTGCAGGTTCTTAAACTCTCTAAAAGGTTGAATCACTAACTCAGTATGAGTTAGGTTAAGTCCTGGGTTCTATAGAGGTGGATGAGTTTTAAAATTCTTGATCTCTATCATTTTTCTACCTCATTTTTGGCTTGCTCATAAAGAGCTTTGAAGGTTGGCAAATTTTAGGTCTCTGTAGACCGCAGCTCATGTGATCTATGAACCATTCAACTCTTCTGTGGAAAGGACTCTCTGTGATCTTCTCTTGCACCTGTATGATTCTTGTAGTTCACTCTGTTTGAGTTTTTGAGGAGGTTGCTTGGTGATCTGTTCTGTGGTCTTTGAGCTTGTGTGATTTTTTCAAAAGATGACCTTGGTGTTTATGAAGTTGAACTTATGAGGTTTCTGAGCGGATCCTCTTTCTTTGCACTCGAAGCTCTAGGATTTCTATAACCAGTTCCTCTGTTCTATGAGGGAAGGTAAGTCCCCGACCTCCATTAGGTATTTTATTGATTCATCATTGCAAGATTTGTTAGATTTGAAGAAATAGCTGATGATCTAACATTTGTAAAAATTTGAAATCATTTTCCGTCGTGATTTCGTGGCTTGCATTTTGAGCTCGGGTCTCTGTATTTTCACTTTTGGCCTTCAGATTGAAAAGACTTTGTATTCGAGCTCTCTAAGCAAGTTTGTTGTGCTATTTTTTTCATGGCCAATGGGTTTGAAAGCTTTGAGAAACTTTATTATTCTTGTGGTATCCTCTGCATCATGTCCTGCAAAGTGGTTTATGAGGTCTTGAGATTTGAGTTTCTGTGTAACATTTACTTTGAATATTCTCCTTTTGGGTTCTTTATATTAGTTTGCTGATCTGTAGCTTTCATTGATAGGTAGTAGTAGTATTCTCAAAACTTCTGCCTTTATTGTTGGTAAGTCTGTTTACTTTGTTTATGTCTACTTAAAACAAAATTTGTCCTTATTGTTTTGTCCTTTAGAATTTGAGAGATTCAATTTCTTCCTTGCATTCTGTTATGTTTTATGGGTTGGCTCTTGTCCAATACATGCAAGTTCAGATACTTTTTTGAACTCCTTTGAGTTTCGAGCTTTTATACGTTGAAAACTGTCTGTACGTGAAAATCCAAAGGCTCCCATTGTCCCTTTGTGAATCTTGATCTTTTTCTCTATAAAATAATCTTTTATTGGATATTTGATAAATATTTAGCTTGTCTCCTTTTGTTACTAATCAATATTTAGATCTGGCAATTCTACATTTATGGTATTTGCATATCTTAGCTCTAATCTGTTTGAGAATTTTAAGTGGTCACATTTTGAAAGCCACCATTAATGAACTCTGAAAGCTATCAGTTTCTGCTGATTTTCCAACTGTAATTTAGGCATATCTCTAGATCTAGATACTCATTCAATGTTTTTTTATCAAATCCAGGATATGTGTTTTCTTTTGTATACCTGCAACTGCAATTTTCTTCCTTGAGTTGTATTTCAAACCTGAATCTTTACTTAGATTTTTAAATTTCCTTACATGAATGAGTTATTATTTTGGAAAATATGTATATACCCATGTATTTTTCAGTCTGTGGCTTAAGGTATCACAACCCAAATTTAGGGTATCTTCCCTTTTGATATGGGTATTGCAAATTATCACTCCAATTTTGATTCTGCAATTTGTTCTTAATTCATGGTATCTCTTATATGTGGTATTCTAGAAATTGTAAGTAGTTCTTCATCCATGTAATACCATTCTTGGGCATAAGCCTTGATTCAGATGCTTTGTTGAAATACTGTAATCTTGTTTCTTTTACATTAGATACATTATTTCTTTGATAGTAGTATTTATGGCATGCTGGAAAATTTGAAATGTTATTTTCCATGGCGAAGCCCTGGAAATGTTTTTCCATAATTCTCTCTTCCTTCCTTTTTAAGCTATAGTAGTTGTATTTTTTGATTCAGAATATAAAAAGTAACACTTCTCTATGAAGTTGATTTGGTAGTTTGAAACTGAAACATAATAACTATTTATCTTGATCATGGCATCCTTTTCTACTTTTCTATATCACTTAATTGATTTAAATTATCTTTTAAAGCATGTAACAGTTGAAACAACATGATGAAAAGTTGTAAATGTCCATTTTACATGGCGAAGCCCTGTCAAAATTTTCCCAGAATCTTCTTTTCATTCTGTTTCAGTTGTAACCCTTTCTTTCTAGTTACATCAGCTTCTTGAAATCTTATTCTCTCCCTTAGTTGCAAACTGAAAAGTATACTTCTATTTACCAGTCCTTCTTATGTACTATAACTTCTCCCATTTGAAGAAAATATTGAATTTGAGTTATAATAATCCTTCTTTCTAGCATGTACTTATGACTTGTCTATTTTTCTTGGCTGCAACCTGTACCTGCACACTTAAGAAAACAGTTTAGAAAATACTTAGGATTTTTGGCCTCTCTTGTGTCCATGTTTTCTTCTTTTTTTTCTCTTTCTTCTTTCTGAGTGAGTAAAGCATGTATGCAGTTTGATCTTCAAGTAAATTATATCTCCTATTTTAAAGAGATTCATATGCACAAACTAGGACAGTAAGGAATATGAATTGATCTTTGAGCTCGTAACTGACAGTTCATCTTTTCTTCTTTTCAGGTATAAGTGACTTCTACAACGAAGATGAAGAAGGAACAAAAGCTGGAATGGAGCTACTTCGAACAACGAAGAAAACCCCCAAGGACAATGATGGGTTCACTCATACTCCTTTACTTTATTTTTCATGCATGTGTACCTCTTATTTTAGTAGTTGTACTTTACTTTCCAGTTACATCCCATGGCTTGTGTGGGAACATTTGAAATTCCTTATGAATAAAACATTGAATTTTGTAAATGAGTTGTATATTTCTTTCTACATTTCAGCTTTCTGTATGGATTGTATGATGAACTAAACAACTCCAGTAATATAATTGAATGTCTTAATCATGAAGGAAAGAACATTAATGAGAACCTGTAACATTTAGTAATGAACTCTGATTTCATGCAATCTGCACTTATGTTTGTTGTCCCAAAACTCAACATTTCACCTATTCTGTAATTTGGTGACTTCATCAAGACAACACAGCTGTCCTTCGGGGCCTTGTGTTCTTTTGCTAAAGATAGCATGAAATTATAGACTATGTGATCTGTTACGTTTTGTAACAACACACATAGCTACAGATTTCATTTAATCATTAACTAATTCAGCAGTAACCAATAATATCAAAACTCCCTTATCTTAGGTATACTTCACCAATGCCTTCCATCGTAACAATGAAGTTTTGAGTTTCCCATTTTTGCACAAGTGCAAAAATTGTCAACATTTCTGGCAATCCTATGGGGAAAGCTACCTACTAGCTTATAGACTAGTGCTTTGCTTCTTGTCCATTGGGCATGGAGTTCCAAACATGAAACCAAAATCTATCCTTTCCTGAAAGGTCTAACCCTTCCAAAATGAAACTAAAACTGGGAAAAGATCTGGTAAACCAGATCATGTGCACAAATGCACTTATTGAATTGAAAAATAATGCAATGTGTAGAAACTTCACTTATTGAAGGGAAATCCTACTCTAACAATCACTGTAAGATTTTCAATAACAGTGTTTGAGAAACATACCATTCATAGGAATGGGAAGTTCCTCTCCATTCAGCTTCAAAAGTTGAAAAGCATTGTGTTCTTTGTAAGCTGAAATCATGTAAGGGCCACTCCAGATTGTATCAAACTTTGTGTGTCTTCCTGGCTTTGCACTGATCAACATCCCACTTTAACATAATATCTCCTTCATTGAAGATTCTGAATTTGGATTTCTTATCAAAAGTATTCTTCATCCTGTTTCTGATTCTTTTCCATATTCAAATGGGCTTGATCTCTTAGCTCTTGTAATTCCATTAACTCTACATAACGAACCTGTAATGGTTCATTCTCAAGCAGCTCCATTTGATGCAGCAAATCCAATGCAGGTAACTCAACTAAAATAGGCATTCTTGCTTCTTTTCCATACACAAGTTTGTATGGTGAATTGCCAACTGATCTTTTAGGAGTCACTCTATCAGTCCAAAGTGTTGAATTCAACATCAGATGCCAAGCTCTTTGATTATCTTTGAGTGTTCTTCTGATGATCCTTAAAAGGTTCTTGTTAGTACTTTCAGCTAAGCCATTACCTTGTGGGTAATAATTAGATGAATAACTTAAGTAAATTCCATGGTTGACAACCCAATCTGTTATCTTTGCACCAAGAAATGCTAAAGCATTATCTGATATGATAGTTTTTGGAACACCAAATCTACAAACTATTCTTCATAAAAGGATAGAATTGAAAGCTTCATTAGCATCCTTCAAGGCTATTGCTTCTAGTCCATCATGTAAAATAATCTATAGCAGTTAAGATCCATTTGTGTCCTTGTGAAAGAAGGTGGTTTATCATGCCAATAAAGTCAAGACCCAACTGCATAAAAGGTTGATCAACTGAAATAGGCTGTAAAGGTAGCGAAGCTAAATGTTCTTTTCCCACAAAGAAAGCACATTTTTTACACTTTTTGATCCATTCAAAATAGTCCTTGAATATGCTAGGCTAATAGTAACCAGCTTTCATAATTTTTAAAGCTGTGGTACGTGCTGAAAAATGACCTCCTGCAGGTCCTTCATGGAATTCTGACAATATTTTCTGAATTTTATCATAGTCAACACACCGCAACAAGATTCCATTTATATCTCTTTTGAACAACACACTATCAATAAAGATATAAGGTACAACTTGTAATCTGAAATATCTTCATTTATTTTTGTCCATACCTTTCGGATAGGTGCCATGCTGTAGATAGTTAACCAAATCAGTCATCCATCTTGATTCCTGAATCTCATGAGTAAGCTTAGGCTGCTGATTTTCTAGTTGAACCATGATTTTTGATTGTTGATACGTAATTTCAGCATGTTGTTTTGAATCATCTGGTTCTGTAGCTTACTGTTTTTCCATATCAATAAATTAGATGTTCACATAAGCCTTTCCCTCGAACTGTCTTAGCAACCCGGATATCAACATCATATTCCATGACCTTCGTTATCCAGTTTTCTCTTTTCTCATTCAATTCTTTATTTAGCAAGAAAGTTTTCACACTTGGATGAGAAACAAGAACATGGATTTTATTGTTTGAAAGCATGTACTTGAAATTATTTAGTCCTCTGACTACTAAAAGTACTTGTTTTTCAAGGAATGTGTACCTTGTTTCATAATCATGCAAGCTTTGTCCAAAGAAAGCAATAGGCTACTCAATATTTTCATCATTGACCTGAGTTAATATAGCTGAGATTGTTTCAACTCCTGCAAGTGCATACATTGTAAAATATTTATCAAAATTTGGATTTGCAAGAGTAGGAGCTTGAGAGATAGCTACTTTGATTGATTCAAATCCTTCTCTCCCTTCACTATGGTCTAAGAGAAATTTTTCTCTTTCTTTAGCATAGTTGTCAATGGTTTAACCAATGCTACAAAATCTGGAACAAATCTTCTAACAAAGTTTGATTTTTCCAAGGAAACTTTGTAATGCCTTCTTATGATGAGGTAACGATAGTTGTGATATCACTTCAATTCTGAAAGGATCAATTTCTAATCCTTTCTTAGAAACAATATGACCAAGCAATTTACCTTGATGTACTGAAAAGATAGACTTAAGTGGATTCAAAGATATCCCAAATTGTCTGCATAACTGAAAGGTCTGCCTTAGATGTATTAGATGTTGTTCTATGATTTTTTTTTAGAATATGGTAATGTCATCTAAATAAACTAGGATGCATTTTTTTAACAAGCTATAGAAAGCCATGTCCATTGCACGTTGAAACATTGCACCAACATTTGAAAGACCAAAAGGCATCCTTTTGTAAGCATAAGTACCCCACTTAGGTGGTAAAAGTTATTTTATACCTATCCTCTTCCTAGACTAAAATCTGATTGTATCCACTATAACCATTCAAGAGAGATAATCTATCTACACTGAAAAACTGTTCTTAAAATCTAATCCATATTTGGGAGTGGGTAATGATATTTTAATGAAGCTTTATTAAGATCTCTGAAATCTACACATAATCTTGATTTCACCATTCTTCTTCCTAACAGGAACAAGATTGGCTACCCAACTTGAATGCTTAACTGGAAAGATAATACCTGATTCAATCAACTTAGATAATTCTTTCCTCATTAGAGGCTCTATTTTGGGGTTTACAAGCCTCTGTTTTTGTCTAACTAGTTTAGAATTTGGCTGCAATTTGATAGTATGTTGTGCTAAACTGGGATCAAACCCTTTCAGGTCTTGGTATTTCCAAGTGAAAACATCTTTGAACTCCTTGCAAAGATTAATAAATGACTATTTTTCAGTTAAGGAACATACCTTTCCAAGGAACAAACTTTTTCCCTTCATCAACTAAGATCTCTTCATAATTATCAGCATGGGTTGACATCTTAGTCTTGACCTTTCTTAACTGATCGTCAATAATGTTGAAGATGTCTTCTAATGTAACCAGACCTCGAGGTAGTTTATTTTTCTTTAATTAAACAATATGGTCACCATATAAGTGTTGTAATTTATCTTGATTAACTGTAGAAAACTCAGCTTCTTGCTGTACAAAACCTGTATATTTGATCATCACTTTCAAAAACTTTCCAATTCGAATCATTATCAGGTATCGAGGGCCTGAAAATTAGCTTTATATGAGGCTGAATTTTTCTATTTTCTATATTATTCCAGCATTTCAAAACTAGCACCAACTGTCTGCAAGTCTGTCTGCATGCTTGTTTTCAGCTCTAGGAATGGACTGAATGTTAATAGCATCAAAATCTTCCATTAAGTCTGAAACTCTATGTCTGTAAGATTTCATTAATGGATTCTTACAAACATTAAAATTCTTTACTTGATTGATAACCAACTCAAAATCACCAAAGATTTGTAATGCATGTTGATACCTTTCTTTCCGGCCCAAAGCAAGCCATGAATTAATTCTTCTGTAATTCAGCTACATTATAAGTGCATGAAAATTGGAGACTCAATGCTGAGAAATACTTTTCACTTATTGGGGAAGTAAGCATCAAACCTGCTCCCTGTCCTTTCTTGTTCTTAGCTCCATCAAAATGAAGCTTCCAAATCCCTTCTGTGGAATCTTCTATTTTGGACAGCAAGGGAAGTGGTGTATTTTCTTCATGCATACAATACACACCAAATAGGTGTTCTTCAACTTCCTTAAAAGGATCATGAGCATGTTCTTCCACTGTCATTTTCATCCATAAACATGTTAGAAACACCATCTAATGTTGAAACCTGAGCTACCTCATCAAAGTCAAACTGATCTAAGGTTGAATAATTAGCCACCGCATTTGGAGAGTGAGGCTCAATGTAAAATCTGGCCAATGGTTCTGAATTGATAGTAACTTTGGTGTCGTAATGAGTAGTGAAAAATAAGAAGGACCAATCTAAAGAGAGATAACCTCCTATCTTTGTTGTGAAGTCTCTAGATAAACATAAAGCAAAGTATGGAAGTAAATCCACAACAGTAACATCTTGCAGAATAGAAAAATTTGGGCAAGCATGTAACATTACCTCTAAATTTCTGTATTACACCAACTATATTAGTTGTAATTCCATCAAGTTGTAAGACAATCTCTTCTGTAGGTTCATACTGCAAACCCAATTTTTCTGCAATTACTTTTGGCATAACTGTGCTACTTGCACCACTGTCCATCATGTAATTATGAACTAGATGTTCTCCAATAATCAGTGATAAATAAAATGGTGGTGGATTCTTGATGTCATGAGAATTCAAAAATTTCTAAACCATCCACTTAAATTCTCTAATGTTGTCTTGTTCAAACGTTCCAAGGACCATTTCTGCCTTCTGAACTTACTTTTTTGTTGTTTTTGAAGAAATCTTCAGCTTAGCTAGTTCATGAGAAAGTAAATCTTGTTATCCTGGAATACTTAGAGCATCCCACATCGAGATGTTAACATTATGATTTTTCATTACATCAAAAATGTTAAAAGAAGCAACAGTTTTAGAGACAGATTCAACTGTCTTAGCGTAGGCCTTAGCAAAAACTAATTTTGCTTCAGCTGCCTTTAATATCTGAGGTATAAACAATCTTATTGGGTCAGGTTGTGGTTGTTTTTGTTGTTCTTTATCAACTGAAACACTTGCTGTTTTTTTAGGAACAACAGGATTGTTGGCCGATTTTGGGACTTTTGATGTTGTCTTATCAGTGAAAGTAGGAAGAACATTACTATTTTGTTGTTTTTGACTTTCAACATATTTTTCCTTGAGCCCTAGTAATGACCGTGATGAAATCCTCCTCATTAAAACTGACTAAATTCTTTTCAGGTTCTTTCTGAACATGAGTTTCTTACTGCCCACTCTCCATTTGAGGCATGAACAATGTTTCAAATTGAGGTTGTGCAACAAGATTCAAATTCAGAAAAGAATTTGGGCAACCTGCAGTTGAATGAGGTTGATTGTAAGGTTGGCACCACTCTCCTGTAGCCATGTTAATTGGGACTAAAGTGTTAGATGAACTAGGAGCCTTTGGGTCAAATTGCCTTTATTGGTAAGGCTGCCTATAATTTTGATTCTATTGGTAAGGCTGCCTATTTTGTTGATGTTAGCTTGATCTTGCTGATAAGGAGCCTGATAGGGTCTACTAGGTAATGCAAGCCTATTCTCAATTGAATTCAGCTTATTTCCCATAGTCTGCAAAGCTTTAAATACATCATCTGATGGGGCTACAACAACAGGTTCTATGATTGTAATAGGCTGAGGAATAGGTGCTAAATCTACCAAAAAAGGCATTGAAGGCCTTGGTGCTAATTTTCTAGCTTGAATAAGACTATTTTCAGCTCGGATGGATGATATCATAGGCTATTGGGAGTGTCTCTCTCACCCATTGACTATATCATAGTTGAGATATCACTATTTAATGCCCTAAGATAATAAAGGAAAGCGTGATCAGCTTGAGGCTTGACACTTGCTATAATTCTTTCCCAAGTTCTGGCAAAATGGATATTGAAACTAGACATAAATTCATTGGGAGCTCGTTTAATGGTAGACAATTATTCTATGAGAGATAAATGATCTGAATTATCTTGAAATTGTTTTAGCAATTTATCACCTAATTCATCCCAAGTTCTTATGCATCCAATCTCTATATTTTTATACCATTGCAAAGCTTGTCCTTTAAGAGATGCAGCTAAAAGTCTTAAGGCTACATCCTCATGAGTAATATTATGAACTGCACATAAGGATGCAACATCTTTAATGTGCTCTGTAGGTGTAACATGATTTTCACCAGTGAATGATGGCAAACTTTTCATGGCAGCATTAGGGATGTCATGGTAAACTGGGATTACTAATGGGCTGCCATTAGTAAAGGTCACAAAATTCCTTGGTGGTTGAATAGACCATTTGAAAAACTTGAATGTTAATAGAGAAATTGATACGTGGTGAAGGAATATCAGGAGGAGGGTTGTCAAAACTCAGGTCTATTATAAGGTAAATTATTACTAACTCTTCTCCTTCTAGTAGAATTCAAAGGTAAAGAAATAAACTCAGGAGGGATTCCTCTTACCGATGATCTTGTAGTCACTTTAGGCATGGAACATGCTACAATACTAATCTGAAATCAGCTTTACAGAGTTGCCAAAAGATCTTAAAATATTTACAATAAATTGTTACAGCTTGCTCCCGAAAGTAACTTTTTTATTTTGTAAATCTATTGTAGATCTACTATAGATAGTCGTAACTTGCATGTAGATCTAATTCATGGTCCCACCAGGCATGCCAAAAACTATTATCTCTCGAAAGTGCACCCTGTAGAGAGATGGCTGTAGGTTTTCTAAGCTTGCAAAATTTGATCTCTCTCTTTTCATAGATACAATGGAAACACCTCAGGTCTTGTGGGTATACCTATTTTGAGGTGAGTCTCCAGTATCAAGGCCATTTCCTTGTTGATGTATCCTAAATTGATCTCTGGGGTTTAAGGGGAAAATATGACTAGTAAAATAATTAAAACTAAGGTGATACACCAAATTTGTATGAGGGTTTTGACTGAGTATATGCACAATTGATATGTGAAAGGATTCTTGATGCACGAACCAAAAGTTTTCTGTAGAATGCTAAGGGCAAAACACTTCGAGGTATTGAGGGAGAGTATCACAACAATACTGCTAAGCTAAACATGCACATTAATATCATGCAGAAATTACTAAATTTTACAACAGGGTAAGATGATTAATTAGGGAATTTGCATTCAGAAGACTAATAGAAACATACACAAGACTGTAAATGATTGGGAAGGCAGAAAATACTTCACACTCAAAAGGAAAAACTGGCAAAAAAAATTGCTTCAGTACTCCTATATCCAAAAATTCCTCCTCTTGTGCTTTGCAAAAGCACACAATATATAGCAAAAATAAATTTCACCCCCTTCCTAAAAATATTCTAAGGCTTGTACTTGCCCATGCATCCTATTTTTATCCTTTATTTAACAATAGATAAAGGAATAAAAATAGAGCATGCAATTACAAATAGGCATTAATAGCCTTGATTACAATACAGTCAAACTGAAGTTGACTATCCTATTTTTAAGAAAACAAGGGTGAATAATTTTCTAATAATAAGCTTGCTTGCTGAGAAAGTCTCTTTCCTTGTGCATGTGAATTTTTCTCTTTGTCTATTCTGTCCTCTAGTGAAGCATGAAAAATCAACTCTCTATTGGTGAGTAAAATAATTGCAATACTTGCAATATTAACATCCATTGTGGGGACCACCTATCCATGTGCACATGTTCTGATGTTGACATCTCTTGGCTTCTAATGGTCACAAGGGTGACATACTGCAAATCAAACTCCAACCTCCTTGAAGTGGGGACCACTTTTACACTTCACCATGGTTTGGCCACCTTTGTGGACTTAGCAAATATAAAAGGGTCAACCATTTTCCATGGCACATGCCACTTTAATACTTACCACCTTTTGATCAATACAGGCATGGTATATTGGTTGGATTTTGCATATAGTTTAAAATCCACCTTTTTTGGTGATCATTGTTGGCATGATTTGGTCGACACTTGGATGTTTGAGTATGCACTATAGTCTGGAGTTTGGTCAATATTTCAATGATTAATTAGATGACATGTGGGCTGGCCCCTTCTCCATGATGAGCTGACCCTTGGCACGTTTATAGATGATATTTTAAATTTAACCCTAATTAGGGTTTTATGTGGGCTCACCACATATATGTATTTCAACTCTTGTTGAGTTGGGTTCATTGATAAATGTCATCGATCTTTGTACTTCTAGATTTCTAATCCTCGATTCTGTAACTTGAATGTTTAGGGTTCCAATTTGAATTTTAATGTGATCAGTGACAATAAATTTGAGCTTTAATTGCATTGAATTATGAACTAGATTATGAGCCTTTGATCGTTTGCACAATGTGATCTTTAGCCGTTGGTTTTCTAGGCATCTGCCTTGCATTAATTGGGAATTTTTGGTTTATCCTCAGCCATTCTATCTCTATCTTATCTGATCACAAACCATCGATTTTGAACCTGTGGTTAAGGTTTTTAGGTTTGCATTGAAATTTTTTGAAATTTTCTCAGCCTTTGATCTCCACACAGATCAATCTTTGAACGTTGATTGCTAACTCAGTATGAGTTAGGTTAACTAACAGAGGTGGGTGAGTTTTAAAATGCTTGATCTCTATCATTTTTGGTCATTTTTTGGCTTGCTCATAGAGAGCATTGAAGACATGGAAATTTTTTGTGTAGACCACCATTGTGATCTATGAAGCTTGTCTCTTCTGTGGAAAGGACTCTCTGTATCTTCTCTTGCACCTGTATTTTCTTGTAGTTCACTCTTTTTCAGTTTTATGAGGAGGTGTATTGATCTTTCATGTGGTTTCGAGCTCATATTTTTTCAAAAGATCTCTGTGTCTTGTGAAGTCTTGTGAGGATTCTTAGTAGACACCATTCTTTGCACTCGGGCTCTATAGATTTCTTTAAATCGTTCCTCTTTTCTGATGAGGGAAGGTACGTCCCAACTCCTTGGGTATCATTGTTGATTCATCATTGCTACTTTGGTCTTTGAGAAATACTGATGATCTATTTTTCTTTGCATTTTCTATGTGATTTCGTGGCTTGGTTCTGAGCTCGGGTCTCTATACCTTTCGGCCTTCTGAGTCTGTTCGAGCTCTCTAATCAAGCTGGTTGTGGATATTTGCCACCAATGGTTGAAATATTCGGCTCAACACTTCATTATTCTTTGGTCTCTGTGAGTTGGCCTGCAAAGTGGTTGCCATATTCATCAGATCTGAGTTTCCTGTAGCGTATTTTGAATACTGTCTTTTGGGTTTCTTTATATTGTTTGTGCTTGGCCATTGATTAGATGAGTTCGAAGAGCCTCTGTGGTTACTTTTTTACTCATGCATTCTACTTAAATAAAAATTTTAGAAATGCCATTCTATGCACGGTGAGTTCCTTCTCTATTATTAATGGTTGCTATTTATATATGGGTTTGGCTCTATCCAATAATGCAAGATATGATTGATTTTGGTTACACTGTTTTGAGTTCGAGATTTTCTTCTAAAACTGTGTCTATATGTGAAAATCCGAAGGCCACCATTGTCAAGGTTGTGAGGCTTGATCCTGCTCTGTAAAACAATCATTTTTTTTCTTATTTGATCAATATTTACGTTTCTCCTTTTGCTATCGAATCAATGTTTTAGATCTGGCATTTTGCATTGTGGGTATTTGCATATTTAGCTCTGTCTGTTTGAGAATTTTGACTCACATAAAAGGAAATCCACCATTAATGAACTTATGAAGCTCTGGTTTCTTTTATTTTCCAACTGTAATTTAGGCATATCTCCAGATCTGGATACTCATTCAATGTTTTTTTTTCAAAGCCAGGATATGTGTTTTCTTTTGTATACCTGCAACTACATTTTTTTCCTTGAGTTGTATTGCAACAAATCTCTATTCAGGATTTTTTTAAATGTCCTGCATGAATGAATTATTTTTTGAAAACATATTTATATACCCATGTATTTTTCAATCTGTGGCTTAAGGTATCACAACCCAGATTTAGGATATCTTCCCTTTTGATATGGGCACTGGAAATTATCACTCCTTTTGATTCTGTAATCTATTCTTGATCCATGAGATCTTTGTATGTGGTATTCTGGAAATTTTAAGTGGTTCTTCATCCATGTAATACCATTCTTGGGCATAAAACTTGATTCAGATGCGTTTTTGAAATATTGTATTCTTATTTCTTTTACATTAGATACATTATTTCTTTAATAGTAGTATTTCTGGCATGCTGGAAATTTTGAAATGTTGATTTTCCATGGTGAAGCCTTGGAAATTTTTTCCAGAATTCTCTGTCCCTTCCTTTTTCAGTTATAGTAGTTTTTTTTTCTGATTTCAAAATACAGAAAGTAACACTTCATTAATGAAGTTGATTTGGTAGTTTGAAACTGAAACATAATAACTATTTATCTTGATCATGACATCCTTTTCTACTTTTTTGTATCACTTACTTGATTTAAATTTTCTTTTAAATCGTGTAAAATTTGAAAACAACATGATGAAAATTTGTAAATGTTTTTTTTACATGGCAAAGCCATGTGAAAATTTTTCCAGAATCTTCTATTCATTCTCTTTTAGTTCTAACCCTTTCTTTCTAGTTACATCAGCTTCTTGAAATCTTGATTCTCTCCCTTAGTTACAAACTGAAAGTATACTTCTATTTTCTAGTCCTTCTCTATACTGTAACTTCTCCCATTCACAGAAAATATTGAATTTGAATTATAATAATCCTTCTTTCCAGCATGTACTTTATGACTTGTCTATCTTTCTTGGCTACAACCTCTACTTGCACACTTAAGAAAATAGTTTATAAAATACTTAGGATTTTTGGCCTCTCTTGTGTCCATGTTGTCTTCTTTTCTTTTCTCTTTCTTCTTTCTGAGTGAGTAAAGCATGTATGTAGTTTGATCTTCAAGTAAATTATATCTCCAGTTTTAAAGAGATTCATATGCACGAACTAGGATAGTAAGGAATATGAATAGATCTCTGAGCTCATAACTGACAGTTCATCTTTTCTACTTTTCATGTACAGTGACTTCTACAATGAAGATGAAGAAGGAACAAAAGCTGGAATGGAGCTACTTCGATCAATGAAGAAAACCTCCAAGGCAATGATGGGTTCACTCATACTCATTTACTTTATTTTTCATGCATGTGTACCTCTTATTTCAGTAGTTGTACTTTACTTTCAAGTTACATCCCATGGCTTGTGTAGGAACATTTGAAATTCCTTATGAATAAAACATTGAATTATGTAAATGAGTTGTTATTTATTTCTTCATTTCAGCTTTCTGTATGGATTGTATGATGAACTAAACAACTCATTAATATAATTTAATGTCTTAATCATGAAGGAAAGAACATTAATGAGAACTTGTAACATTCGGTAATGAACTCTTATTTCTACAATCTGCACTTATGTTTTCTATCCCAAAACTCAACATTTCACCTATTCTATAATTTGGTGACTTCATCAAGACAACACAACTATCCTTTGGGGCCTTGTGTTCTTTTACTGAAGATAGCATGAAATTGCAGACTATGTGATCTGTTACATTTTGTAACAGCACACATAGCTACATATTTCATTTAATCATTAACTAATTCAGTAGTAACCAATAATATAAAAACTCCCTTAGCTTAGGTATACTTCACCAATGCCTTTCATCGTAAAGATGAAGCTTCGAGTTGCCCATTTTTGCACAAGTGCAAAAATTGTCAATAGGTTTTTTAGATGATTTAATGCCATTAGAATAATAAATTAGGAAAATAATTATTAAAATTAAGATTTTTTTTTATAAAATATAAACAATTCAAAGGAATTGAAAAATGTATAGCTTTGGGAGTAAGTGTTTTAGAAAACATCAAATGCCAAAATAATTGACAAAAAGATCTAAATAAGATGGATTTTAAAGGGTAACTATTGACAATTTTTACACTTCTACAAAATGGGAAACTCGAAAACTCATTACGATGGATAGTATTGATGGAGTGGACCTAACTAGGGGAATGTATTATAGTTTTATTATGTTTTCATTTGCATCAATTGATTATTTACATGTAATCTGTAGCTATGTGTGCTGTTACAAAATGTAACACCTCACAGAGACTCTCATTCCATGTTCGTCTTCAGCAAGGAAAAAAAAAAGCCACGAAGGACTAACGTATTTCCTTGACGAAGTCAGGAATCATATTTTAGGTGAAGTGCTTAATTCAAGAACAATAAATAGAGTTCTAGTTTACAAGAAAGAGAGTTTATTATTAAGTTACAGGTATTGAAAAACTTTTTATTTTTGTATAGAAATACATTTAAGTATGTGTTTGAGTTGTTTATTTCGTTATACAATCAATATACATAAATATGAAAGCGGACATAAAATATACAACTCAAGTACATAAATTAAATGTCATTTACTCATGAAGAAGTGCAATCTTTCCCACATAATCCATGGGATGTAACTTATAAATATTGAAGAAAAATATGCATGTAAAAAAAGCTAAAAGCAAAAGAACATAGAGAAAACCCATCATTACTTGTAGGTATTATGTTGGTCTTCATCCAGTTGTAGCTTCTTCATCCTCTTCTTCCGCATCATCCAGTTCCATCATTATCCCTGAGAAACATAAATAGAAATGTCATCAAGCATTGAGATAAGAGTTTAATCTGTATACTTATGCTAATAGTTTCATGCAAATGAATTAATTGACATCAAAAGGCATAAGGTACATCAGAGAGAAATACAAGATTAACAGGAACAATATTCGACATCAACACATATGATTCCTAGAATCATTCTAGAAAACAAAGAGAAAAGAAAAACTATGGAAAATAAGAGAGGCCAAAAGGCCTAAATATTTTCTAAATATTTATTTAAGTGTGTAGACATAGGTAGAAGACTAGATAGCAGAAATCTTTTACAAAATGGTTACTATACAAGAAGGAAAAAAAAAACTGAAAATAAATCCTTTCATCAAAGGTTTTCATCATATTACCACCAAGTCTAAATTACATAATGAGTATAGGAATCTATAGAAACTATTCCAAAAAGTGAAAATGTAGAAGGAATATTATAAAAGAAAGGTATCAAGCCACTAAAATTAGAAGTGAATGAAAAATACAAATTGCTACAGCATAATCATGCGTTACAAAGTAGAAGTGTATCAATATATGCGTGACTATAAGAAAAAATTAAGAAGCTAAGCAGAAAGCATGAATCAAGATTAGAAATAAAGAATCATCAAGATGAGACAAAAGTTCATCTTGAAAAGTACATATATGATCAAAGCACATGCTTCAGGGGATCAAGACTGAAGAATCAGCTGAAAGAGATTTTCTTATACATTCACGGTGAATAAAAGAAACATATCATTCTTAATGATGAAAACTTTCAAAGTTGTCAAGTGTCAAGCATGGTCCAGAAGATCATTTACATACAAATAATTTCATAATGAGCTGCTGGAAAAGAAAAGCTACAACTATGAAGAAAACATAGAGTTATAGAATGACAATTTAATAATACTTTCGAATGATAGTATTTTCAGATTTCATATGCTCCCATTCAAACAGGTTTTGATCAATTCCTAGTAAATTATTCCAATCATGAAATGAAAAGTATCCAAGAAACAAGGGTTTTCATGAGGATTTGGGAAAGAACGTGATCCTTTAGATATGAAGTTCATTCAACTAAGTGAAGGTACAACCAAATTACCTAAGATAATCATACGCATGATGTATTTCTAATAAAAGGTGAAGGAAACTATAGTAACACAAAGAGAAGATTAGGATAAAATTAAGTGTTGATACATGTTACAATAGATGTAAGTACAACATCAAAAACTGAATCAAGAATGTAGAATCTTGTTTTTAAACAACAGACTATAATCCATACAAAATGAAGTTATACAAGAGAAAATTTTCAAAGGAAAAGGAAGCTACAATGATTAAATTATAAAAAATAGTCACTTTGGATGATTTAAATGCAATCAAATATCATTCATCAAGTTTCATCTAGTTGGATAACTCACGCAATGAACAAAGCTTCATAGCTAATAAAAGATCGAATTGTACCATGAACATATTTCACCAAGCTCAAAGATAGGAAACAATGGAAATTCTTATATCAAAATATATTTAATTCAACTCATATTTTTGACATAATGAAGCTAGTGCTAGAAGAAAAGTTCCAAATTTTAGAAAAACATTACTCACAGGAATTATTGATGATCACATAGTGCACCAAAATCAGAGTACATAGGTATTTTAGCACATCAAAGGTAAGGAATTCATTTATCTACAAATAAATTTGTACAAGCTACAACTCAGATATCCACACTCATAAAAGTTCATACATAAGTTTCAAGTATAAAATAAGATAAGGTTTCCTTCAGCAGTGACATATGAACACAGAGAAATCAGAAAATACAAAAAGGATGAGTATCCATGAAAGTATAATAACAATATGTCTCATATCAGCTCAAAATACATGTTCAAAGATGCATCGAAAAAATAAACTCACCAACAGAAATCAAACATTACACAAATGGAAAAGCTCATTTTCAGATCTAGAGCTTATGCATATAAACACAAAGAATACTAAGAATAGTAAAGATAATAGATCCAGATGACGAGCACAAATGTGTTCAAAGTGGTTTTGAGAGCTCAAATAAATTCAATGTGATTAATGCATTACATAATCGAAATGAAAGGATATCATTAACCATACAAACCCATTTTGGGTTTTTAAGAGTTATCGACAATTTTCATAGTCATAAGTCAAGAGGAACCCTAATCTACTGAGTTTAAAATATGTGCACGGCCAAAATTAGGAAATTCGAAGAAAATACAACAGTCATCTACGAAGTGCCTCAAAGGAATAAAACACAATCAAACTTTTGAAAAGCCTCAATAGATCTCCATATGGAGTAAAAGTTATCAACAAAGTGGCAAATACAGAAAAAATATCAACTTTTATACTCATGGACAAACATTATTCAAACACATATAAGGAATAATTCGAGCTCAAAGTATAATTTAAAATGGAACTTAGGAAAATTTTTACAAGGTTATCAGTCAGGAAATGTCATCAAGATAGTGCCAAATGACAAGTTCGGAACCAAGTGCCAAGAAACATTCATACCCAGCTCATGAGGTCAACATTAACACAATCACAGAAAAGAATCACAAAATGAGCTCGAATGAAAAAATTAGTAAGCAAACCATATCAAGATGGAAGATCCTTTTATTTTCTTTCGATTTAAAGTAAGAAAACAATAGATCAATGTGAAGCTAGATTTGGGAACATTTTAGAAAATATCAAAAACGCAATTTAAAGGCTTCTAAGTTTCGAAGTAGAACCATTTGCAATGCTCAAAAATAGAAAATCACCTTCTGAAGAAAATGACAACCATGAAAACTCTTCTTTGGAAGCACAATTGATATAGGGATCTCAAATGATCAATAATGGTGACCGCCATTCTCAGAAAACTGTAGAAAGATAGTATGGATGAAAAGAATAGATGAAAGGTCGAATATCATCATAGAGGATGCAACGGTTCTCAAATCCTGAACTAGAGTAGATATAATGAAATATATAAGTATGAAAAGATATAGAGCCTCATGAATCGAGGTAGAAACCCAAAATAATCAAGTTGTAAGTCATATTAATGGCGGTGATAGAAAAATTTGCTAGGGCTTTGCCCGCAAGGTGGAAAAATTCAAACAAACTATTGATCAGGGTTCGAGTTATCTTACTCTCCCACACTTAACCAACCTTCCATCTAACTCAACCTGAATAAAAGATCAATGGTCAAGGGATCAAAGTACCAAGATCAATGGTTAATAGATCACCAACCATATTAATTACAAGGTCAAAACCCTACCTCAAGCAGAGATAAAGTTTATATCAATGACATACATGTAAAATGACAGAGATTAAACGGCTAGGAATCAATCACATAGCCACTAAAAGAAACCATAACTAATGCAACAGTAATCCCTTAGAAGCTCAAACGGTTCGACATGAATAGGGTACAAAGATCAATGGTGCCAAGATAAACTTGCAATTAAAACCTTCCAATCATCTGCATCTACCCAGATTGAGCTACAAAGGATCAAAGGTGAACAGATAAAAAGGTACACAGATCAATGGTCCCCGTGAAAATGAAGCAACTCAACCAACATTCACAAAACCTAACTACAGTTACCGATCCATTGAATTCCACTGACAAACTTTTTGAATGGGTTGATTCATCATCAAAATGGGACCAGCCACATAGTAGTTCAAGAAATCATTTCATTCAATTAATCAAGTACAAACCTTAGTTCGAGTACCAACAAAATATCAATTAAATAATTATTGAATGCAAAAATTCATATACTTAGGTCATACAAATCAAATGGGGGCCAAAGTATATATTGTATGCAATGACTAATCAAAGGGTCCCATTACCTAATGTCAAACATAATATTTACCCAATGATTAATCAAAATGTAGTATATAATATTCCACTCAAACCAAAAATTCCGTGATTATAGTCAATGACTATTGTCTTAGCGATAATTATTAGGGTGGTCACTTTACACACATGATTTCCCCAAAAGTGATTCCCATATATACCTTGCCAAAGACAATTACCTTATTTTTATCAAACTATCCTTAGTTTCCCAAAAATGTGGTCAATGCAAACATGAATATCAGCCAAGTGTCACAATATCAAGTGGTCCCCACATTGGGAGAATTAGAGTTGAATTAATTTTACTAAAAGGGAGAAGCATTATTTTTACTTGCGGAGGAGCATCTTTCATGTCATCCACTAGGAGACAAAGTAGAGGAAATACAAAGTTGTAGCAAGTACACATCAAAGGTGGTCCCCACATCATTTGGTATGCATGGGTGATTATTTTTGCAAAGTATTGTAAATAAAGGAATTATTTTTCTCAAACAGAGATGTTATTTTTGCATGTGCATCCAAGCGGAAAAATTTAAGTGCTAATTTTAAATTACAACTGGATCAATTAGTGTCACATCAAGCACTAGAATACAAAAATTACATGCACATTGGAGTAGACTTACGTAGAAAGAAAATACTATTATTAGCCAAATTATTCATCTTAATTTGTTAGAAATATATCAGTGAACTGCGGTTTGACTGGGGTGTATTTTGGTAATCAAGGCTATTAATTCCTCATTGTATTAGCATGGGTATTTTATTCCTTGATTTATTCATGATAAAGGGATAAAATTATCATGCATGGGCGATTAAAAATTTTAGCCTATTTTAAGGATAGGATGGGTGGATAGTTTTGCTAAATATTGTGTGCAATTGCAAAGCACAGAGAGGACATTTTAGACATAATTTTTTCTTGAAAAATCTTACAAAAAAACATTTTCTTGTTTAGTGCAATATATACCATTAAAATGTAGATAATGTCATACTTTCCGTGAAATAGACAAACATGGTAGAGTGTTGTTGCAGTGTTGTGAAGCCCACACCATAGGTAACAACAAAGAAGCAAGACATATGTATTGGACCATAGTCAGCATATGCCTTTTCATCAAAGGTGAAGCCAAGAAAGAAAATATTTAATGTATTGTAAATAAAATAGAATAAATAATGACGAAATTTATTTCAAGCGAAGTGACTAGCACCGTCAATCCCGTTTGGATAAATTATCAGCATTCCCTTCTTCTCCTTGAAAATACCTGTGAAACACATTAATGAGGCAGGAGATCAGTCCTACATGTTTTAGTGATTCGAGCAATTCATATTTTTTCGGAGGAATTGGTGACATGGCATTAATTTCAGGGCACAAATGAGGAAACGCAAACAGAGCACATAAAAAAATTTGAAAAGAGACTAATATAATTTGTTTTCCTTCAAATGATATAAGGTTTCCCTGGGTAACAATCTCCTCATGCAACCACACAGCGAGCTTAGCAAATAATTACAAGTATTCGGCCATTCCACATAATATTAAAAAGCCATATTGAGAGCATGCATCTTCACCTAATTTTGTGAAAGCTAGCTTTAGAGTTTGTTAAAAATTACAGCACTTACCTTCGCATCAAAACCCCATGATTTTATGACATTTCTCCTCCCTCTTTTCCAATGGATTCTAGAACCAGACTCTCAAAATAAGGAATAGTATTTTACTCTCGTGCCGCAATGTTGGTGGATCCCCAACAGCAAGAGGTGCATGCAGAGTCACCCAATTTGTCTTCTGTTAAGTACGAGATATCCAAAGTATGTAGAGTTAGACTGAGGGAATAGAACACAATTATTTCTCCAGGCTGCAGAGGCATTCCTATATGCAGAACCAAATTGTGGTGTATATGGGAATGATCAGATTCCAGTGATGATTTTGGAAACCTCATAGGATCTACTCTCTCATTTTAATGATCTCTAGAAGCATGCAAAGCTTTTTCAATTTTTAAAACATGGAAGGATCTACACATTCACATGAAATCGAAGTTGTACATACAATTTCTATTTGTAGATATTTTGGTGTTTTTAAAAAAAAAAACAAAACTAAATACCATAACTAACGAAAATTTAATTAGGTAATCAATACCATAAATCATGGTCGACAATAATTACTTCTAGTTGAATAGTTGAGTGTCATTAATGGCATAACAAATTTTTATTGGATGACTATCCATCTTAATAAAATTAATAAGTAAAAACAACTAAAATCTATAATAGCTACGTATTAAATAAGAAACATTGAAATTGAAAAAGAAAATTCGAAATTAGTTTTATTTTTAAAAAATTTAATTAATATTTATAAATATAATTTTTTGGACCGAAAGGGAAACTTATATGTTTAGATATGATTGATATATTATATGAAGGATTTAAATATATTTTGTGTAATGTGCAATTCTCATATTTAGAATTTTAAATTACATTTACTTATATAAGATATAATTTTATTTTGAGAGTTAATTTGGAATTTTCATATTATTCTAGTGTAATATTATCTCATTTGAAATTTTATGTAAAATGTATTTATAATATAGACAATTTATAGCAAATTATTTCATTATTTTCAAATAATTTAGATTTTCCACATAGATTATTTGGAGATGGTGGTTTTCTACACATTTAATATCTATATAATTAATTGTGGAACATCTATACAACAAGAAAAAACAATGAACTAATTATAAATATGCTACAAATATTCAAGAATTCTCTAAAATTGTTGAATAACCTTGTTTCTTATGGTGATAATTTAATATTAGTCATAGCAAATTATTTGGTAGTACTATTTCAAAACATATATTGTGTAATCTTACCACTAATGTTTTTAAATAATATTTGTAATTTATGCTATAATAAATATATACTATTTTAGACAATTATCTTTTCACACAATTCTAATTTTCATTTTCTATATGTTTCATAAAATAGGTAAACATAATAGTTTTAAGGATAATATGGTATTTTCAAATTATTTGATATTAAATTTCCATAATAGTATAACTTTATATTATTTGTTTTAAAACATTCACAAAGTGTAATGTGGTAGATCAAATTTTAGTATAAATTTTATTTTATTTTCTAAAAAATGTAGATTTTCAATAATGAAGGGTTGGATATGTGATTTCTCTACGAACTATGATCATTGTATGTTAATTTTGGAACGTCCACAATACTTCAAAATGAAGAAATAAAAAATTCATAGAGATGCTACAAATATTCCACAATTCTTCCAAATTGTGGCAAGTTTGTGGAATATTTCTAGTAATAAATACTGGTTTGTTGTAGTGACAGGGTGCAATTTCAAGAGATAATAGTTGTTGGAACGCCAGGTATTAAGGGAGTGAGGCCTATCATAAGTATGTAATGCCCCGTTTGGCGTGTACCCTAGTTCTTGTCGCAATGACACCTTTGTGTGTGGACTGTGTAATGTCCTGTGCGTTAACCTATTTAAAGAAGGATATCACATCAGTATGCCATTGCCGTATTCAATTTCGTTATTGCCTTGTGACCTTAGTTGACATTTATTGGTTTGACAATCTTACCTTGAGTTCATTTGATCTTTGACATAGTGGATTGGTTTCAAGTCTTTATTCTGTCTTCGTGATTTCAATAAAGTGGTTGCAGTTATGATATGCTATCATATCTTGTGGTATCTTGTTGATATCATGTTAACTATATCTAAGGACTTCAATTTTTTTTCCTAAGGTAAGACTTGACGTTTCTAAACAGTATAACCTAGACCTCGACTTTGACATAAACCACAACCTAGGCATTATATTAATCAAGACCCATGGAGTCAAGATCATTGTGAGATTTGACATGAAGCTATGTTTTGGAAAATAGCGACTTCAATGTTAAAAGGAGATTTTAAAAAGGGTCACAGATCCGATTGGAAACATAATTTAAATTGGAATGTTAATGTCTTTTGACTTTGTTTCCTTGGTTGGCTGGAGGTGGGTGGCTTTAATAGCCACCTGCCATTGCATTAAAAACCCCCTGCACCTTTCTTGGCGTGTTCAACTTTCCTGGTTGGTGGCCGCACATGCCCCATTTATTAATTTTTTTTTTACTTGCAATCTGCTGTCTCTCGTAGTATGCCTGCTGTCTTCTGCCCTGGCCGCGTGAGTTGTGTGGTGAAGGGATTTTTGCTTGGTGTAGCCACTTGGTCTCATTTTTTAATCAGAGCTCTTGCAGATTGGTTCCGTGTTGAGGAGGGGCGTGGAAAATTGCTTGAGATACGTGGTGGGTTCTAAATCCCTTGCTTGGTTGCGTTTCCCCTTCCTTGCTGCTGCTCCTTCCCTGTTCCAAACGTGCAGGAAAATGGAGGTTAGGCACTCTGAAAAAAAAAATGGAGTTTGGGCGTAGTAATGGGTTGATATGGTGGTTAGAAGAAGCTATAAGCCAGGCAGCAGGCATGTTGCAGAATAATGGAAGCCTTTTTTGGGCGCTTCCAACAAGCAGGTTGTCCAACTTTATTGTTATCTATTCTATATCGAATGCATCCTCAAATTTGAGTTTCTCCTTCAAGATATTTTATCTAAATCGACTATGTGACAGTGAGAGTGTTACCAGGAGACCTGATGAAATTTATTGCTAAGTTTCTCTATTGAGACCTTACTTGTTTTACGATGTAACTCATGGAAGAGAATCTCATAGAGACGGATCTGTTTCATATCAGAATTGGGGTTGGTAAAAGGAGTTTTATTTTATTTTTATTTTTTTCATGGATCGATTGCACGTGTTTTGGACACTGGGATATGGCCTGAGAGGAAGAGCTTCAGTGATCATGGTCTTGGAATTCACTCGTACGATTTATCATGCACCCCAACACTCGATACCGGATCATTGGCCACGGATTTTTCATTGATGTCAATCTCAATGAGATACTTCCTTAGTTCAGTACCAGTTTCTATCGTGAAGAGATTAAGCAGGATCGATTGATTCAATTCTTCTAATTTAGCAGTGTCTATCTGCAAGGAGGATTAGGGCTTGAGCGGCAGGTAGGCTGTGGGTATTTAATATCAAGAGCACTTACAACTACTTCATCGTCTGACAAATATCCTTTCCAATGTTGGGCAATGTTGCTTCACGTCGTTGGAGTAGATTACGCGCAAACTGTTTGACAAAATGCTTCAAAGAAATTTTGCTTAGCATGGAGGATAAAAGTGATGTTAATTGAAGCAAGCTATAATGGGTGAGACTTCCAATGGTAAACATGAATCAACTTTGATTTTAGTTTCTGACATTATCTCTAGCCGTGTCAAAATTGGTACAAAGTATCTGCAGGGTGCAGTAACAACACAAGTGGAGTAATAGATTCGGCAGCAACTTCTGATTTGATTGATTATCTATTATCTGTGAATTGCATGTAATAATGATGCTACGGGTTAATAGTCTTGGAGTGGATTTGAGATGTTGAACGTTGTAAAAAGGTGCATTATCGTAATTTGCATTCAACTTCGTATTTATGCTACAAAGTCGACTTGGAGACTTCTCATTAAGAAGTGTTTAAAATTGACTGAAGATGGAAGGAAATCACCGAGTTTTCAAGCAGAGGCAATGTGAAGAAGACAGATGTGCTTGTAAGCAAGTCTTTGGGCACTTTAAATTGAATTAGATAAGTATTTCTGTTTGGTGTTTTGAAGGGGTCTTTTGCTTTGTAGTTGAATCAGATGAGCATTTTTGTTTGGTATCTGTGTGGGTTTTGTTACTCCAATGGGAAGGTGAAAGTCAAACTTTTGGGTGTGCTCCTGGCGCTGCCATGAAGCTTGCATAAGAGATCTACGTGCTGAGGAGAAGGAATGTTTTGGAATGTGTTGTAGCTGCTGGAGCCTTGGTTCGACATGGCTGCATTGAGGAAGCCCCAAACAGGCATGATAAGCCCTAACCCTCTCTCTTAATAATTTATTTCCTTTAGTATTTGGGTAAATCAATCTCTGCAATTTTTGTTTGAATTCTGTAGAGATGGGTTTCGGATGACTTATAATTATAATTACATGAACTGATCTCTCTCCCCCTTTACAGTTTATCTTATTTACTATTTGAGTAGAAGAAATCTCTACATCGATTCTTGCCTACTGATCTTATAATGTTGGTTTGTCTTTTTGCCTTGATTTTCCTTCGAATGATGGTTTCTGTAGAAAATAGTATGGAGCGTGAATGAGGTTTATAATTTTTCTTGTATTGTTTATATTATGTAGAACATGGCTTGAAAAAAGGGAATTTTCCGATATGACTGTATTTGGATTTTACTGTGGTTTTATAATAATATAAACTCCCATTAGGATTGGGGGCTTCTATTTGGGAAGAGTCATACTAGTTTAATTGGTCTTTCTAGATAGCTCCATCTGAGTCTTTCGATTGTCATTTACTTTGGGGATTATTGAAAACCCCTCACCAGGCCCTCTGCTATTATTATTACTATGAGCTTATTATTAGATTGGAACCCTCCTGAAGCATGCGTTAATGGGTTTTCTATGATCTTTACGAATATGTTATGCACGCAAGTCATTATCCTGTGTGGATAATTATTTGGCTTAATTTTTGAGGCACTACTTGGATCCTTGAATCGGTTAAAGTAATATTGGATACATTGACATTCCTCAAGTTTGATTGATATGTGATGCCCTCATGCATATGAATTCAGGCAATGCTTGAAATATGAAATTATAAATTTATCTTATACTTTGACCTTGAAGCTTGTCGAAAGACTTTTGGTAGGAAAACAGATGAATAGGGAAGTTAAGATAACTACCCTAAAATGGAGTCTTGCATAGCCTTAAGTAAAGGTGACAGCTACCATAATGGGACTGTGCATACCATGTATGACAGTAAGGATATAAGTCCACCTGAAATTATTTAACTTCATTTTATCGAACAATAATTAATACCCATAAATTGGGGTATGCAGGTGGAGGTTGAATTATATAACAGGGTATATTATGTTATCAGGTAACCAGTAAGGATAAATATGTTATTTCAATACTTGGTTAATGAGTGGAATATTTTCCTGGCATTTACGACGATTATTATGTTAGCTAAAAATTGATACTTGCATCTCAATTGGGAGTTGAGATAATGTTGATACTTGTATTTATAGTGGCTTGGACCGCGCTTACTTATCTTAGTTAGTCAAATGTATCTTTGACATATTAGCAAAATATGACAATATTGTTGATCGTAACTCATTCCAATGAGTTGGACCCTTATACTAATAGAAACATATAAAGACATGGAATAAGCAACCTAAAGGATACCTAAATAATATATGAACTTGTGGATTGGTGAAATCTTTGTTAACATAAGTATATTCTTAAAATTGTGAGATAAATATCCAAATTATACTTACATATCACTGATTATCTATGAAGGTTTGATACTTGGGTAATATCGATGAATAATATAAGTTTGATAATTGTATTTATTATATAAACTTAATGTCGTTGGTGCTTTTATTTAATTGAAAGATAATATTGTTGGATACTTATATATGTGAAGTAGGTCGAGGGTATTAGGTGAGCGTTATTATTATTACTGTAATTTAAGTATGATTGATTGCATGGTTAAGATTGTATATCTAGTCACTTGGAATTGTGTCTTAGGTAAGCAGATCTTAAGGAAGTGAACTTTAATGAGTATGAAATGTATCATCATGAGATGTGCAGTTAAGTTTTAAATGTATGTTAGAAATTTTATTTGATAAGGAGTATTGCAAACTTTCATTTATTTAAATGCTAGATGGCATAAATTATTAGGTGAGGTTTATATCTTATCATGCTCAGTTCTAGCGAACTGACTCTAGTAAATATTTGTGCAGATGGATTATGCGAGTAGATTAAAGGAAAAGAGTGTAAAAGTTTCATCAGTTCAAATTATGAAGTTCTTTGTAGAAAGTTCAATGCGTTGTAAATTTTGTAACTTTTCTTGCAAGGAGTTTAGAAGATCTCTTGCCTTGGTATGTTCAGAAAACTACGTAGTGAAGTGTTCTTTCCCTTTTGTTGTTAGACTAGTAACTTACCTTGGTGAGAAATGATATTCAATCATTACATTGGCATAAATATTGTAATACCTTGTTTTTTTTGAGAATAAAGTGTTAAGTCAAAAATATCTGACACCTTGTAATGATGTGATATAAGTAAAATTAAATGGAGTGGTTAACCCTTATAGAAGTTAACTAAAATATATATATTCAGATAAATTAATGTAGAGATGACTTACTTGAGAACAAGATTTCCTGAAGTACTCAAAGGTGAAACTATCCTTGTAAAGTAAAATTTTATAAATTGATATCCCTAGCTAAACTAGTGAACACTACCCCTTTTGGGTGAACTCTTAAACAAGCTTAAGGGAAAACAATGGTTAGTTTCTGGAAGATAATAAGATTTAGCAAGTAGGAGAAGACTTTAAGTGAACTACTCTACAGCGTATAAGAAAATAACTCAGTTGGTAAGATGAATTTGTGCGAATCATACATTGAATCTTTCTGAAAACATAAGTCATGAGTTAAAGGGTGTTTTATCAAAATAAATAACCTTCAATCATTTCTTACTGTGGCTTGCCCTAGCTGTGAGTGTGTTTTGTGGTCGGACTTCTATGTTGTCATGTCTAAAAGAAAAGTAAATTGTCCTTGATAGGTGTGAACATTTCCGTGCTTCCTTTATGGCCATCCTTGTATCAAGTTGTTCGCAGAGTTAGTTGTATCCTTGGTGACGACATGTTGTGTCGTGTTATGTGTCAAGCAAGTAAAAAAAAAAAAAAAGTTATCCTGTATTTCACTGTGTTGTTCGTGTGTGATTTTTTTTTGGGTCGTTACAAGTTTTGCAACATGTTCCATGCGTAAAGTGACTACGAGATCTTCTGTAAGAGAAATTCCTTCTGAGTTTATTTCTTTACCTTTGCATTATGTAAGAAGAAGAAGATTTGACAATGCCTTACGTTATAATAGGCCTGGTTTATAACAACCCTCCTCCTAATCTTCCTTCACCATGTATTCATCTCTTTCTTCAAATTCCAGTTATTCAAATGGCTATTAAACCACCTAGGAATTTTGTAACCTTTACTAATGGAAACCCTTAGTAGTTCATAGTTTATCATGATATTCCTAATGCTGCAATAAAAATCCTACCTTCATCTCACTTGTGAAAATCATATTACTCCCACAGAGCACATCAAAGATGTTGCACCCCTTTGTGTTGTCCATAACATAACTCAGAAGATGTATCCTTAAGAGTTCTAGCTCCATACTTTAAATGACAAGCCTTACATTAGTATAGAATCTTAGAAATTAGGAGGAATAAGAACATGGGATGAGCTTATGAGAGAATTAATCAAGCAATTTCAAGATAATTCTAATCATTTATCCCTCATAGAGACAACTGTATACAATAAAGGATCCCCTCATAAATTTATTGCTTAGTTCAATATCCGTTTTGATAGAACCTTGCTAAAGAATTCCAACAAGTGTTAAACCTCAATTTATCATGTTTTTCTTTATTATGTTAGAGCCTAAATAATGATATTTCAACTAAGATTCAGTCTATGGGAGGCGATCCTCTCCTATAGCTTATGATCTGTCATTAAAGTTGAAAACAATTGTATTTAAGCTGGTAAATTGGCACCAAGGACTTAATGCCTCTTATATCAGATTTATCACCTATTTCACATCCTATTACAATTATAGAGCCTACTATTTTAGCTCCACCTGATGATGCATTCAAGCCTCTTTAGACCATTGGTAATAAATTGAAATCAATTGAAAACAAATTGGCATAACCTAGCAGGCATTATCAACAAAATCAGCAAGGTCAACCAAAGAGGCAGCCTTATTAATAAAATCAGAATTTTACATAGCCATATCTGCCAAAGAAATTTGATGCAAAATATCCTAGTTCATCTAGCACTTAGTCCTAGTTAATATGGTCTCCAAAGAATGGCGTCAACCCTGTAATCAGCCTCATTCAACTACGAATTGTCTAAATGCATTCTTGAATATAAGCTTTGTTGCACAATCTCAACCTAAAGCATTATTCATGCCTCAAATGGAGAGGTGGGCAGTAAAAAGCTCATATGCAGAAGCCACCTGAATATAATTTGGTTAGCTTCAAAGAGAAATATTTTATAACAATTACAACTAGATCCCAAGGTAAGGCTCAAGAGAGAGAAAAACTAACAAAATACACCCATTTCTTGCACATTCATTGATAAAACAAACAACTGTAGAATGAAAAATAGCTAACATTATTGTGTTGTTCCTAAAAAAAGCAAGCTAGTTCAACTCAAAAGGATCAACAAAGACAATTGCATCCTGATCCAAGAAGACTCTTCATACCTTTGATTTCAAAAGCTTTTGAAGCAGAGTAAGTTTTTACTAAAGCTTATGCTAAAATTCTAGAAGTTGTTTCAAAAATGGTTTTCTTATTTTAACATTGTTGATGTAATAAAGAACCATAATATTAACATCACTTTGGGATGCTCTACGTATTCTAGGACAACAAGATTTACTTTCTCATGAGCTTGCTAAGCTGTAGATTTCTTTAAAAATAGAAGAAAAGGAAACCCAAAAAATAGACATGGTGCTTGGAACAGTGGAGCAAGACCACATTAAAGGAAATTAAATGGATGGTTTCAAAATTTTTAAATTCTCATAATATCAAGAAACCACCACCATTTTATTTATCTCTGATTATTGGAGATCGTTTATTGTCAAAACTGCATGGTTGACAATGGTGCAAGTAACACATTTATCCCAAAAGCAATTGCAAAAAAATTATGCCTGCAGTATGAGACTACAAAGAAAAATGTTTTGTAACTAGATGGAACAACAACCAATACAGTTGGTATTAATCAAAAATTAAGAGGTAACTTTACATGCTTGTCCTAATATCACTATTTTACATGATGTAATTGTTGTAGATTGACCTCCCTATTTTGCTTTATTTTTTATCATGAGATTTTACAAAAAAAATTAAGAGGTTATCTCTCTTCAGATTGGTCATTTTTTGTTCTTTACTATAAGGTATGGAACTAAAGTTACCATAAATTCATAACCTCTGGTTATATTTCATATTGAACCTCACGCTTCAAATGCTACAACAAATTATACAACTTTATATCAATCTTAATTTTGATGTTAATAACCCATGTTTTTGCACTAGACGATGTTTCTAATCTGTTTATGGATGAAAATACTGAAGAAGAACACATTTATGACCCCTTCAAAGAAGCGGAAGGAGATTTGTTTCGTTGTTTATTGCTTGCATGAAGAAAATGCACCCAATTCCCCTTTGCTGTCCAAAATAGAAAAAACAACAGGGACTATGGAAGCTTTCACTTTGATGAAGCTAAAAATAAGAAAGGAAAAAGGTGCCAGTTTAATGCTTACTTCCCCTTCAAAATGAAAGGTACCTTTTGGCTTTAAGTCTGTAGTTTTCTTGTACTTATAATGTAGTTGAATACAAAGCATTAATTAAGTTTACAATGGGGCCAGAAAGAGAGGTATCAGTACGTTACTATTTTTTTGGTGATTCAGAATTAGTTATTAATTTAAGTGATTTTTTTTTAATGTGTGTAAGAATTCGTTGCTGAAATCTTACAAAAATAGAGTTTGAGACTTAATGGATTGATTTGGATGCTATTAACATTCAATTTGTCTCAAGAGCTGAAACTAAGCATGCAGACACACTTGTAGCAGTTGGTGCTAGCTTTCATGTACTAGAACAAAATTGAAAACGAAAAATTACACCTACATATAAATTTAATTATCACACCCTTAGTTCCTAAAAATGAAGAAAACTGGCAAGTTTTTGAAGATGATGAACAGATCTATAGATTTTTGTAGCAAAAAGCTGAATTTTTCTGTAGTAAATCAGGAAAAAATGTAGCACTTCTATGGTGATCAAATTATTCAGTTTTAAAAAAAAACAAGTTGCCTCAAGGATTGGTCACTCTAGAATACATTTTATTGTTCTAATGATCAGTTAAGAAAGGACAAAGGTAAGATTTCAACTCACACAGATAACTATGAAGAAATCTCAGTGGATGATGAAAAGAAACTATTTATTGAATGGTATGTTTCTTTAGCTAAAAAAGAGTCATTTATCAAATTATGTAAAGAATTTAGAGATGTTTTTGCTTGGAATTACTAAGACCCAAGAGGTTTTGATCCAATTTTAACTCAGCATACAATAGAGTTAGAAACCAAATTCCAAGCCAGTTAGGCAGAAGCAAAGGCTTGTAAATCCTAAAATTGAGACATTAATGAGAAAAGAGTTATGTAATAAGTTAATCAAATCAAGTATTATTTTTCTAGTTAAGCATTCAAGTTGGGTAAGCTAATCTTGTTCCTATTTGAAAAAAGATGGAGAAATTAGGCTATGTGTGGATTTTAGAGACCTTAATAAGGCTTCATTAAAAGATCATTATCTACTGCCTAATATGGATCATATTTTGAGAACAATTTATGGTTCAGACAAATTGTCTCTTTTAGATGGCTATAGTAGATACAATCATATCCTTATGCTTGAAGAAGACAGATACAAAACAACCTTTACCACGAAGTCTGGCACTTATGCTTATAAAAGAATATCTTTTGGTCTTTAAAATGCTAATGCAATGTTTCAATGTGCAAAAATGCCATGTCATTCGTAAATGACCTCTAAATACCAAACCTAAAAGTTTCCACCCCATTTATAACACATCAAGCTCACAAATTTGGAAATAAAATTTTGACAATGTCAATAAAATGAGTTCCAATCCTTAGAGCTTTAAGTATGGTAAGGAGAAACATTGACTCAATCTTGTCTTAAGATTTCTCAACGCCAATATTTACAAAAAATATTTATTCATTATTTTCAATACCTTCGCACACAATAATGAAATATTTCATAATATACTAATGTTTTATAGACCTTGTGTTATCATATAAAAATATGGGGAAAAGAACGTCTTAAACCACTTAAGCTTTAGTTTTAAATATAATTATTAGGGATACATCAAGGAGAGCGATGGGTATGTAATTGGCTATAATATTAGGGTAACTATTATGTGGAATGAACTTGATACTATTCTACTTTAAAAGAGAACCAAAATATCTATATTTAGTTGCTTTTAAATAGACTTTGTGGAGGTCTACACAAGTACAATCCAAAAGGGTTAGGAAAAACATTAATGTGAAGAAAAAAAATCAAACGGACATATCATTGGCCATTTAAATCACAATTTATTTGAGATTAGTAAGGGAGTGAGGCCTATCATAAGTAATTAATTGATTTTAATAAATATTAGACCATTAGTAACTTCAAGGCATTGTAATAGGGTATTTTATTTAACATATGATTAATATTTAAAAGAAAACACTCCATTGTACTTTTGTAGAAAGGAATGAAGTATTTCAATATTTAATTCGTTAGGCAAGCATCAATACACAATGGATTTTAATTTTTTAAGATTTGAAATGGATTTTTTGTAACCCTATTAACCACCCTCAATAAACGAAATCTCACACTAATTTTAAATCCCTTTGACTAGTATTATTTATCAATATTAACTTTCCATCAACAAAATAATCTCACACTAATATTAGATCCCTTTGATTGGTATTATTAATCAACTTTACCTTTCTATCTAATTGCGATGCTTAAATTGTTATAGTTACATTCAAAAGGGAATAAAATTGTATTAAAGCAACATTCTCTTTAAATATCTATGTTGGATGTTTTCAATATTTCTTATTTAATAATTGGAAACAAAATAATTGATTTCATTAGTACTTTGATTTTCAGTCCTAAGAAAGAGAAAATCCAACTTTTTTCTTTATTTGAATACTCAATATAGAGATTTCTTTTTAAAACCTTTGAAAAGTAAATCTAATCCTAAAATTAATAGTGTGTTACTTCATGATTTATATTTTATTTAGTGGGGATGAAACCAAAGAAAAAACTAAATATAGAAAATGAGATTGAATTTAAATTAAAAAACACATATGACTGCTGCATATCCCAAATATTCATCCCTCAACAATATTTTTTTCTAAAAAAAAAAGAAAACTACGAGTGGTTTTTAAGAATAGCCATAACGATTCTTAAATCAAATGCTTCCAAACTCACAATAAGTGTCAACAAATATAAAATCAATTTTGTGTCTTGACCTTCGCCCTTTTGAAGAAGTCGATTTTGTATTTTCGTTTTTGTCCATTATTTTATTATATTCTACTCTTTCTGCGCCCCAGCTAAGGGCGTTTCGTCAACCCGACATAAGCTTGAGAATTGATCTTTAGAATGATTCCAAAATGACCAGATGACCACACTTCTGCCGATTTCGGATATCATACGAAATCAATAGTGGGGAATTCTTCAACCTTAAGACTAATTTTATCGTTGACAAATTCTGTTACGCGCTTTTGAATCTATTCCGTTATTTATGGTGTCTCGAGTTCTCATTTTATCGCCGGCATTTATTTCCGCTCATTTCGTGCTCACTGTCATTAGCAATGGCACTAAAATCATCATTGATATTATTAATCCTTACCCTCTTCTTCCTTGTGATATCATCTTCGTCGTATAAATTGCCCATGCAGGAAACAAACATCGTGTTTTATGTGCAGGAAATAGGAAGGGGACCCGATGCTACGGCACATTCTGTTGGAGGAATGGAAGGGAAGTCTGCAAATCTCTCCGCATTTGGAACACTAATTGTTGTAGACAACGCTATCACAGAAGGGCCACACCCTTCCAGGAAGATTTCAAGGAATGGAGGCCAGTTCAGACAGAAGGTTCATAAATTATCACATGCTTTCGTCTATAATATTTGAGGATGGCAGCAGTCTTCAGATCCATGGCACGATCAGGACTCGCCTGGCCAAAAGGGAGCTGTCTATTGTTGGAGGAGATGGACGATTCAAATATGCTCGTGGATATGTTGTGGTTCAAGTACAACAATTCAATGGCGCCAATCTTACATTTAAGTTCACCGTTACGGTTCGATCAAATTAAATTGTATCCAACAGATCAGAGAACACCGAGTAAAGACGAATTCCAGTGATAGTGAATTGACCAGCAGTGTTTAACCTGGTGGCCGTATTCACACATTCAACACTCGACAGAATATAAAATAAAGATAATTAAATCCCTTCCCTACATTGAACATTTGCTTTGAAGTGGAAAGCCACTTACTGGTAGCCTTTCGGCCATTGTAGACAAAAGAAAGTAGATAGCATTTTTTTTAACAGTATTTTTATTGTTACGTTGAATTTAAACCTAAATCAAGGGTGAGATAGAAGGCAATAATGATGTATGAAGGACGTATAATTTTTTATTCAGACTTAGTTTGACTTTTGAGTTAAGGGAAAGATTTACAATTCACAAATAAATTTTAAAAATAACATTAGGTAAAATGTAATTGTAGATTATGGAAAGTGGTTTTATATAAATAATGCATTAAATTAAAATATACAGTCTCTTATCTCTATTTAAATCAATATAATAAATAATTATAGAGATAAAGGTTTTAACTTTGTTATATTTTCCTTAATTTTTTACTTATTTACCATTATATTATTTATTATCTCTAAATTTAGGCATAGATTAATATAGGGCTGAATTAAGGGCTATGAGCGTCCTACACAACACTAGAGCAATCATTTTTTATAGATAGATAAAATATATAAAAGAAAAAAATAATTAACCATAACCAAATATCATATTACTTATTATGTTATGTCACTATCATTGGAAAAGAACTTCCTAATAACTTTTTTAGCTACTACTCCTTAAATTTTGTAGTTAATTCTCCAACATATAATCTATTTTAATCCTCACTTTCTCATATATTTCGCAACAATTTTTTTCCATGTTCTCTAAATATTCACCTTTCTTGATCTCACATTCAAGAAAAATTTCAAGACTTGAAAACAATACGAATTATGAAAATACATGAGTACGAATCAAATTTAAGAATCCTGCAACAAAGGGACTTGCATAAATATTTGAGATCTCATAAATTTTTAAAAGAAAAATTAGGTAACTCTTTGGATTTGGGGGGACCAAAAAACCCCAGAGTACAAGAGAAGGAAAGATAGAATAGTGAATAACCAAGAAGATGCCTCTGCCAGTGGCGGAAAGAAATATAAACAAAAACAAGGCCAATGAGATAAGGATATAACCAAATAAAGAAGGCTCGCCGAAAGACAAAAACCATGTCAAACAAGCTTGACTCAATTCATCAAGAACAAACGCACGAAATCCCACGGTAGCGACTCCACATTAAATGTTTTTTCAGTAGTCTACCCTCCCCCCAACACCCAAGGGTAGACCACTATCTAAGCGTAAACCTTACCAACTGTTAAAAAACCATCCGCAACAAGGGAACCCATCACATTAAATATGGATTTAAAATTTGAATCAACCCCACCCTTGGGACTAGCGACTGCACAATCTGGAAGGGATAGAACGTCCACTGACACCAGCCATGCCATCACAAGACATAAATGCTCCACCCGTCTCCGAACAGTTCCAATTTGAGTCTGCCTTAGCTTCATTGTCCACGTCTAATTGAGCCCCCATGTCATCTAGCTCCTCCTCCATGCTGGACTTTTCACACTCCATGCAACTCCTGTTCAAGCTTAATGGCAATTTCTCCGTGTACAATAAAGTCCCCCCGTCTTCCACCACTAAATCGTCTCTCGCAACCGAGTGTTCATCCTCTGTCTCATAATATATCTGTGAGAAAGTCTTCCATTTTCCATTGAGCTCGTTCTTTTCACGAATCGACTGCTTACCACTGTAATACGTTTTAGCCACGTTACTGACCATCTAGAATTTTTCACAGAATATTTGTGACTTCTCTACAACTATTTCCTACTCACAACATATCCCTCATGAGAGTGCAAAAAAAAAATTTAGGCACCTTTATTCCATTCAGGACATCGACACACACTGTAGCATAACCAACTTTAGAGCATTCTTTAGTAGCCGTATCAACTGCTATAAGCACCCCCCAAGGCTCTATCTATGCCGAAAAATACTTTTGGCTCCCAAAAACTAGTCTAGTGGCAAGCTCGATAGACGGATCCAAACTGGGAGGTCCAGGAAGTTGTACATCGAAAAATCCGGTTTTTCCAGAGTAATGGCCCATTAAAAACAACCCACTTAAAACCCAAGGACGACTTAGGATTAATTAGGAAAATTATGGAATAATTTTTTTTGTTTAAAACAATATACAACCAAGTTACAAGCCAACAGTTGTCACTAACAAGTTCCAGCTCAATTCTAATCCACTAAAATATAATTTTATTTTATTAACAATTATTAGAGCATCAGAAGGTCCCAAAATTTAGGGTTAGAAAGTTCAATTAGGTTAAGAGGGTAATTCCTCACCATACCCACTCTCTAAAAGGATTTAAAGATTCAACTTGAGTTTTACCAAAACGAATGCATTCAAAGTTTCCCTAAATCAATCCCATTCGATAGGATAATTTCACTCACATTTCTAGTGATATAAATAAGTCCCTCATAACTCCTCATATTTATCAATTTATGGGCCGACGTGGACCATAGGGTGAAACTTTTCTCCAAGAGCGAGCGTGCGGGCCCCAAGGGAGAGAATTTTCCCCAGGGGCAGGGTTTGCAGTTCGTAGGGAGAAATATTTCCCAAGTGGAGGATTCGGGTTGGTAGGGTCATGGGAGAAATTTTGGAAATTTTCCATGGAGGGGAAAAAAGCCACATCTTGCAAGCGCACTCTCGCGAGTCTGTGAAAGATATTTTAACACCCCAAATGGCGAAAAGGGTAAAAATTCACCCACTCCTCTGTTGACACCTCATGATGCCACGTGATAGCTCCTGATTAGCTGCAGGAGTGGTAGGGGAAAATGTAGAATTTTTTTTCCAAAATGTTCTCAAAAGTGGTAAAGGTCAGAAAGGGGACCCGCTTCTCCACTGATTCCTCATGACGCCATGTAGCAGCTCCTGATATGGCTGTGGACCAGAGGGGGCTGTGGGGAACATTAGGAAAAATTTTCCAAAAATTTTCCGAAGTGCTAAGTGAAAAAGGGATCCGCCCCTCCGCCAACGCCCCATGGTACAACATGGCAGCGTCATATTGATTGTGGGCTGGGGGGCAGTGCAGGAAAAATTATGAAAAAAATTCCAAAAAAAATTTCGAAAGCTCTAAAGGGAAAATTCTGGCCCACGGTGTCCACCAAAGAAATGTTTCCCAAATTCTTTTTTTGACAGTTAAATTTTTTTTTGACACCAAATGAAGAAAAACTTCAGAAGGACATAAATTTTGATAGAGAGCTTAGTTTTGGGAAAATGATGAATTTCTGGAAAGATATCGGCATGTCCTCTTTACTTAGAAATCATTAAATTTTTTGTTGTGATAAGGTTTAAAAATTCAATTAGGGAGTCAATTTAAAGAAAATGATCTGCAGGCTTTTATAATGCAAATTAGTAAATTTTAACTTATAATATTTGCTTCAATTTGATCTTATTTCTCTCTCAACATGTCAAATAGACATGGAGAATTGTTCTTAAATGGATTTAAGAAGCATTTCAGAGATTCAATTTGTCTGAATGATTTGCAATTTGAAAATTTACATCTCTTGACAAAAAAACAATTGTAAGAGGGTTGAGCTTGTTTTTTGCTAAGGTTTCTAAGGATATTTCCTTAAGTATATTTTGTCCGATTTGAATTCACTTATAACCTGAGCATAGTTTAATTTTAATGTTTCAATTTTGTTATTTCTTGATTTCAGGTTCAAGTCTATTCGTTTCTAGATAAAGTAGTTGCAGAGTTTAACGTGATAGCAAAAATGGAAATGAAAAAATTTTACTCAATGGTTCTTATTCATCATTTTTCATATTCAAAGTAAATTAGATTTCATGCCAGTTATCAATATAATTCATTCCTTTAATTCAAATGATAAACTATTCAAGAGCTGAAATACATCTTAGATTTCCAATTTTCAAATCATGTACTTCACAAAGACAGAGTATTACATTTCCTTTCATACGCATTTTCTTTCTTTCAAACAGAAACTACAACTCACAATTTAGATGATTAAATTCAATACAATGATGTAATTTAAGGAAGGTTATGCAGTCCTTTGTTGATTCCAAAAGACAAACTATACAAATTCCCTTCTTTCATTCCTCAATTTCATCATACAGGACATAATTTCTTGCTTTCAAAATAACATAACAGAGTATGTCTCTTTCACATTTCAATTTACACTTTCATAACCAATCAAACATCTTTCCATTACAAAACATAAACAAGTTCATCCACTTCAAGTGTGAAATGTTACAATAAGATTTCATTTCACAAGGGGACTGTTAAAATGTCTTTATCTCACCTGCAAAACAACAACATGTATATTTCTCATTCTTCTAAATTGTGATCACAACAAGAGTAGGGGAAAGGAAACAATCTCCACCCAACAAAGACATCAAATCAAAAGGAGAATCCATCCTTCTTCATTGGCCGCCCAATCCCCAACCACAATGCAATAAAATATGTGATCCAACTGCATGGCAACAACAGGGTTCCACAAACACATAAGAAACATTGTCACAATAAAAAATAGTCCAATAACATAATGAAGTTTACAACTACATTAAAGGATGAAAAAAATTACTGAGGATTCATCAAGCAAGCCAAAGGAGCAAGAAACTATGCGAGATTATTCTTATGCCTCTTAAAATAAGAAATGGGTATCACCACCTGAATTACAAACTGCCAGAAAATATTGTATATCAAAATCCATAAAATTCCTTATGCCTCCCCCAAGTACCCCTTATTCCTCATATTGCCTTATGCCCTCCCTAACCTCTTATGGAACCCCACAATGAGTAAACAAATGCAAGATATTTCTTTGTAAGGTGGAACCCAAATCCCAACTCCCTCCACCATTATACCTCCCTAAAAACATACCTATGTGCCTCCCACAAAGTAAACCCCATAGTCTTCTCCTACACCATTCCCCAGGCCATCTACCCCACAACCCACAAACATGCAAAAAAATTCACACATAGTGACAATTTACATAAATAAATGAAGAATCATTTCAATATCCAAGCTGTTACCTCTCCATGATGGATTTCTTCTAAGTTCCAAACAACCGTTGTTTCCAAGCAAACAATTCAAAATTCCACTAAACTATTAGCATGCAACAATCTTCAAGCTTATTCAAAAAGTAAGATCTCCAAAACATTAAGAAATTCACCCTAGAAATGAAGTCCCCAAAATTAAGCAACCCAAAACAAGGAAAGGAAATTTGAATTTTATAGATGAGGGAAGGGAAGAGGATGAGGTGGGGCCCATGTAGGATGTCAAATCACACATCCTCAACCCCAACACAAAAAATCAACTTCATTCTATAATGCATATTAAATAGGTGGGTGAATAATATGACAGTTTACTTACATACTCAAATCCAACCCACAGCGCAAAGGACTGAAACTTAAACCATGTAAGCAAAAGTGCAACTAAAAACCTATAATTTGTCTTTCTCAGAATTCATGATGAAAGTCTAAATCTCAACTCTCCAATCATAGGTATGGTTGGTAAATAAATTTAAGAGGTATGAGACAAGTTTAACTTGTCCCACAAGCCTCCAAACTCAGCCTCCAAGGACAAATTCGAATTTCAAAGAAGGTGGAGTGGTTCACACTCAAAATTTAACTTACACATCACTTACACATCTCTTACAACACTTTAATTCAATGCCAAAAACTCTATTAATTACTTTCTTATGACATATATTAATTAATTAACTTAACAACATGATTACTCATAATATTATACACCATTCAATGAATAATGAAAGGGTCAATGCACCACAAAATAAACACATGTAAACATAAACCAAGGAACCAATAAATAAATACAGATAACCCCTTGGTTAAATTTTAAAGGTGATCCCCGCATGGGAATCCCTAACAAAAACAAACACACACAAACAAATACAAGATGCCATGGTGACCTTATTGAATTCATCTAGAATTCCAATGTGGTTGGTCTCCAATCCCTCGATGTTTGTTGTAATATTTTAAACCTATAAAATACAAATACCTCCTTCAGCCTCATGGCCATATCAGAACATCCAAAATAATATAAATATAATTCCCAAAATCATCTAGATATATGAATGACAACTACATCAAAGGAATCTAACCATATAATTTACAGTTTTATCCACAACTATATCATCATCCAATAATTTCCATTTCTAGGTCTACTCACAATATCCAAATATCACATGTCCGAACAACATCCATAATATAACCATGTCAAATAGTTTATCATCATCAACATATAAAATGTCTCTAAGAATCATCATGCATCATATAAGAATCAAAGTCAACAATAATCCATGATCGAGCATCTAAGATCATACTAAATAAAACTATAATAATGTCAATGATATAGTCAACATTATCATGATCGATATCAACAAGGTGTCAAAGGGAAGTGGGCACTACATGTCCCTCCCCTTAGACTCGATTTCTTCCTGGAAGTCACTAGAAAAAATGGGGAAACTGAACTTGTAACAATGTAGAATCCTCCTCAGTAGCTGCAATCTCATCATATCTGTCCCACTGCACGTTGACCTAATCAACCTCTATGCCCCAAAGGCCTAGGCTCCTATGATATAGGATGTGAATGGGCTCTACTATCACCTGCCTCTAATCCTACACTTGCAATGATGTCCAATCTAACACATGAGAAGAATCAGCAACATATCTCCTAAGAACTAAAACATGAAACACATTATGTAGACGAGACAAGCTGGTGGAAATTCTAGACAGTAGGCCAAAGGGCCGATATGCTCCAAAATCTCAAATGGACCCACGAATATAGGAGCTAACTTAGAACATTTTCCGTAATGGATAGGGCTCTTGTGTGGTCTAACATGAAGAAAAACCATCATACCCACATCAAAACCATGGTCCTTCCGATGTTGCTTTGGATACTTCTTCTTCCTAGCCTATGCCTCCTGTAGTTTTTGTCTAATCAAAACCACCTGCCAGTCCATGTTATGCAACAAATCTGGTCCAAGAAAAACCCTATCCTCTAACCTATCCCAACTAAGAGGTGTCCTGCACTCTCTACCATATAAAGCCTCAAAAGGAGCCATGCCTATAAAACTCTGAAAACTATTATTATAGGTAAAATCCACCAAGTACAGGTACTTGTATCTATACTACTGATCCATCACATACATCCTGAGTATATCCTGTAAAATCTGATTCACCCGCTCAGTCTGTCCATCTATCTCAGGGTGATATGTCATATTGAGGTTGATTCTCGTCTTGAGGGTGTTCTGCATGGTAGTCCAGAAATGGGAAGTGTTAGGTTGTGGAGTCTATTTTCATGTGAGAAAGTGTTGAAGGCTATACACTAAGAGTACTATACACTTTCCATAGTTGAAAAACATGCCCGATATACCAGGAAACGTGATTTTTTCATATGGGTGAGATTTTTGACTTATACATTTATGGGATGGTTTTGGCCCATGGTTTTGATAACCACCATTTTGTAAAAATACTTGAGCAATTTTCTATTTATATGGTTTGTGCATATGGTAGATATAATGAAAACATTGCATATGTGTTTTGAATTTGGGTGTGAATTCGGTATATTTTGTTGAGCATAGCTCCAAATAGATATGGGTATTTTATTGAGTGAGCAGTGGTTTGTAGTAAAATTTGAGCAAGTCATTCTTGGTGGACATAACCCAAATTTGGTAAACCACGTTAAATACTGTCTCTTTGTGTTGTGTAATTTTATTCTGTAATTTTATTTGATATCTGTAATATTTTTTACATATTAGTTTCTAATATTGCGATTCTATGAGGGATTATTTCACATATTTTATCCCTTATTTTCTAACAGGAAGTGTACAAAGGTTTACGGTCACTAATGATCTTCCACGAAATCCCATGCAACCTAACAATCTCATCAAGATACACCCATGCCACTGCATTGGCTGTATAAGTGGTCTTTACCAGAGAAAAGTGAGCCACTTTTGTCAATTTATCAAACGTGACCATGATGGCGTCGTGGTGATATCTTGACATCGGTAGCCCAACAATGAAGTCCATGGAAATGGTGTCCCATTTCCAGTCCAGTATAGCTTGAGGAAAGAGAAGGCTAGCTAGATGTTGATGCTCAACCTTCACTTTTTGGCACTCTAAACATCATGACACAAACTAGACCACGTCTCTATGAAGCCCTCTCGAATGATACAAATGTCTCAAGGTAGTGTGCATTTTCTTTATGCCTGGATGGGCTAAATATGGTGCACAATGTGCTTCTATCAAAATATTCTGCCTCAAGCCTCCATTTATGGGAACATAAATCTAACCTCTGTGCTTGAGAAGACCATCTACCTCTAAAAAAAAACAATCAAACTTCCTCTTGAGGTGTCTCTGAGACTCAATCTCTACTCAAACTGTAATGTAGAAGTTGTCAAGAGGAAACTACTCAAGAATCTTGATCCATAAATCTATGCTCATTGAGGTGGCCATAGCTATATATCTCTGTCCACATCTCCCACCACGTTCTCCTTGCCCTTCGCATGCTCTATCTGCATGTCATACTCATAAAGAAACTTGATCCAACGCTGTTGACAAGTGTTGAGATTGGGATGCATGAAGAGATGATGAAGACGCAGGTGATCTTTTCTGAGTGTGAATCTCTGACCAAGCATACATCTGACTTCCGCGTCACACACACCGCTTAAGCTACATAGCAGAGATAGTTCGAATAGAAATGGGTCTCTTGACCCCCACTATCACTGCCTCCACTTCTAGATCATCTGTGTAAGATATGATCTTGTGGTAACAATCCACTTTGGATCTATGTGGAGATAACAAATCCATGCCCAAGATGACTCCATAAGAATCCAACGGAAGGATACGAAGATCCGAGGTAGTGGTGAAAGGTCCCAAATACACCACACACTCTGTTACTAAGGAGTCTACAGAGATCTTTTCTCTAGAAGCCATCTAAAATACCAACTATGACCCTACCTAACTGCCACTAGCCTACATTTCTCTACTAAATATGGTGCAATAAAAGAATCAGAAGAATAAGAATCAAACAAAATGGAGGTAGGAATGCCTCCAATGTTACTTGTAGTCTAAATAATTGTATTATGATGCTATTCTTGATGGTTCTCAACCACCACGTACATCCTATGACTGCACCTCATATCACCAACAATAGGCTCTGAGATCTTTGTCTTACCCTTGTTATTATTGTTATGTGGGCAGTCTCTCCAAAAATGTTTAGTAACACCACACCCAAAACAACCGCCTAATCCACTCGCTTGTGTAGCAAGTCTGGTTAGTAATTTGGAGGTCTATGGTGTGGATCCTAATGATTTGGATACAGTCTGCTGAGGTCTCTCCTAGCAAGATCCTGCCAAGTGAGTTTCATGGGCACCCTATGTACTAATGGGACCCCGACGAGGAGGCTTCATACTCCAACCTCTCTGTGCATCAAACCTCTATTGAGGTCTATAAGGTGGGCGGGACTATTGCTACTGCCACTACTACTATGGTCTAAAAGATGATTGTGATGAACCCTATCCACCATGAGAAATAGGTACTGATCCCCTTGATCTGTTGTCTTGCATCTGCTATATGCAGCTCTGGACTCGGTCTTGAGCCTACTGGTTCTTTCCCCAAGTCTCCTATGCTATATAGGCCTTTTCGACGGCCTCAACTAATGTCTGTGGATAATGGATCTACACTGCACCTCTAATGTATAGATTGAGGCCCTAAACGAACATGTGGATCTGTACCTTCTCATCTTGTATGTAATCAACATACTGGATTAGATCCAGAAATCTACTCTCATACTCAGCCGCTATAAGAGATTTCTGTCATAGGTCATGGATTTCATCTATATGCTATTGTATTAACCTCCATGACAAATATCTTCTCTAGAAATGCTCCTCAAAGAGCTCCTAGGTAACTATCTCAGAATCAACATGGAGCTTCTACTCCTCTGTCTACCACTAGACACCAACTCCATCCCTTAGTAGATGGATCACAACATGAGCTTTCGTGTTGCTAGAACAATGATATAAATCTTGAAGCACCCGCTCAAGCTCACCATCTAGGCCTTTTCTTGAAATCCACCTATGTCATGAGAATAATGTGATGGCCGAAGCTTCAGGATCTCCTTGATGTCATCTATAGATGTGGTCAAATGGCCTCTAGTCCTCTTTGTATGCTCATCCCTAAGCATATGGCTCTGAGACCTCTCTTTATGTCTTGAAACTTGGTCACCTTGTCCCCTCTGTGGTGACTCTACTTTGGCTGACTTTTCATGGAATTTCTCTCTTCCATGCTCCTCACTGGGACAAGGAGATACATGACCCTCAATAGAAGTGACTCTATCATGTCAGGATGTATGTCATCCTATTGATCCTCTTATATAGTGGCATTAAGATCCTGAAGAGTCTGCAAAATCTGTGGTAGGATGGTTGCTACAAAATTATTTGGTGGTGGTAACTCTAGGTCTATATGAAAGGACCGCTCATCCTGTCTGCACCTCCTGCATAGACCAAGGTGAGAGTTAGCTCATTTTTCTAAGTTTTATTCAGTTTCCATGTTTACTAACATATGTAATTTCTAAACTAAGTTGGTTTCTAGATTTAAAAGTGTGCTAGGTTTAAGGTTCATGTCTCAAGTTTTCTAGTGTGCCCAATGGCCATATATTTTGAACCTTCCTCTGATACCAAGTGTGATGCCTATTAAAACAACCCACTTGAGACCCAAGGAAAACCTAGGATTAGTTAGGGAAATTATGGACTAATTTTTTTTTATTTAAAAGAGTCTACAACTAGGTTATAAGGAAAAAAATTTCATTAAAAAGTTCCAGCTCAATTCTAATCCAATAGAATATACTTTTCTTTTATTAACAATTTTTAGAGGTTACAAAGTCCAAAATTTAGGGTTAGAAGGTTCAATTAGGGTTAGAGGGTAATTCCTCACCATACCCACTCTATAACATGCTTAAAGATTCAACTTGTTTTTTCTCAAAATTAACCAATTAAAAACTTACTTAAATCATATCCATTAGATAGGAAATTTCCTCACCTTTCTAGTGATATAAAGAAGTCCTCCTAACTCCTCATATTTCTTGAGTTATGGGCTGACGGGCTGTCAACACCAATCCGGCACTATGATAATTCTTCACCGGGAACTCCTCCTGCTATGATTATTAACTAATGCATAGCTCTTAATTTGGTGGATGTAATCTGGAAACACAACAAACATAACACAAGAATACCATAGACTATGATAACAAGGAATAATGATAAATCTGAAATATCAGTGTAAATTATAATATCAACATGAAATTCTTACAATCTCACCCATGAGGTTCTTCAAGTGTTATTAACTTCACTTGCCTTCAAATAATAACTATGGGAGAAACTTCACAATTACACCTCATAATAGTTTCTTTAACACACCTTCAAAATGATGTCTTCCTTTACACACTTACTCATACAATATTTCTCACTACTTCTCTCTATGCTAAATGAGGGGGGGTGGCCTCTTTATTGATAGGAATTCAGGCTTATCCACCTTATCTCTAAGATAGGATAGGAAATCTCTTCCGGCCAATCATATTCCATGCCTAAACTCTTGCCTTTACATGTAGACTTATCTTCTAAGATAAGATAAACCTTATCATCTCACATGGGTTCCACCTTTTTAGACTTTTCCACAAATAAAATATACAAAATATTTATGACATCACTCTTTTTCCTTATTACAAATATAATATTTCTAATTCCTTATCATGTAGACCCTACTTCTCTACTTATCCCAACTTTGACATTTTAACATTATCGGACCACTTACGACACATATTTACTTTTTACAACATTCCTATTGTACTTTGACTGTTACCATACTCTACATTATTGGCGGCACCGTTGTATTCTATTGGACACCACTACTAATTATACTTAACAACATCCTATTCCTAATACATACATTAATAAAATAGAAATTACAGAGGAAAATTTTAATGTCGACATTTTCCCCCTTCCTAACTTCTACTCCGTGCTCGGAGTAGACTCTTATGGAAATTATGAAGCTGGTGCTTGGAAAATCTTTAACTTGTCATGGTTGACCCATTTTGTAATGGGAGTACCATCCAATTCCTCCAGTTGACATGTACCATTTCCATGCACAACTGCTATTTTGTAGGGCCCCATCCACTTTGGAAGAAATTTTCTCTGTCTTCTTTTTCTATATCTGGAATCATATACTATAACCAAGTCATTCACATGAAATGGAGAGCAACGGATCGTTTGATCAAAGTATTCCTTCTGCTTCATTTTCTTCTTATAGCTTGTATCCTTCGCTATTTCCCCCATTTCCTCTAGCAAATGAAGATGTACCAACCTTTCTTTTACTGAATCACTTTCATCCATCCTTTCATTTTTCATAACTCTCACAGTGGGAATATCAAACTCAATAGGAAGAACTTGATCAATGCCATAAGCCAACTGAAATGGGGAGTATCCTATTACTAAATTTGATGTTGCCCTATATACCCACAATTTTTCATGAATCCTTTTATCCCACTTATGTACCTACAAGGCTACATCTTTTTCTAGAATTTGACACAACACAAAAAAAAATCGTTCCACCTGTCCATTTTTTCTTAACTTGTATGTTGTTTCCTTCTTGTGTTTAATAGAAAACTTGTTGACTAGAGCTTCTACCACCTCATTAATGAAGTGAATTCCTTGATATGTTACAATTTTTAATGGGCAACCAAATCTGGTGATAATGTGTTCATATATGAACCTTGCCACTTCATCCATGGAAGTTGTTTTTAATGGCCTAGCTTCAACCCACTTAGTTAAATAATCTTTGGTAACTACAATATACTTATTTTGGCATGGGGTAGTTGGAAGTGGACCTACAATTTCTATTCCCCACTTTTCAAAGGGACCAAGTGGAAGAATAAGGCATAATGGAGCTGATGAAGTCTTACGATTACCATGTGTTTGAAAAATATCACGTCGTACAATAATTATAACAATCTCTAAAAAGAGTGGGCCAGTGATAACCTGCATCCAAGATCCTTCTTACTGTAAGTTATCCAAAGAAGTGTCCTCCACATGTACCATTGTGGAATTCTTCTATCAGCTCCTTCCCTTGATCACATCCAACTGCCCTCTTATACTGTCCATCAGGTCCTGTTCAAAATAATACTCCATGTAGAATAGAATATGGATGAATGGCTTGAGTAATTTTCCTCTTAGTCTTTGCATTGGCACCATCAGGAAACTTGAATTCATTTAGATAATTCCAAATATCTATGTATTCACTAGGGATTGTGTCAAGAGATAACAATGCTACATCTAGGAAATCATCATCATCACAAGGTGAACCTAAACCATCATAGACTCGAGATAGTGCATTTGCATAGACATGCTTCTTTCCTGGCCTATCTATAATATCAAATTCAAATTCTTGTAGCAAAATTATCCATCTTTCTATCCTCCCTGATGGGTTAGGTTTTTTGACAATATATTTTAGAGCCTGATGATCTGTTACAACTATAAATTTATGCCCTAGTAAGTAATTCCTAAACTTATTTACAACAAAAATGATAGCTAGAGCCTCTTTTTCAGTTACAGTATAATTTACCTCAGCACTGCTCATTTTTCTGCTCCCAAAGTAAATTGGAGGATCATTCCCATTTTCATCCTTTTGGCTCAGAGTACTTCCTAGTGCTGCATCTGAGGCATCAGTATACATAATGAATGGCTTGCTGCAATCTGGATTCTTTAAAACAGGTGAAGACACCACGGCTTCCTTCATTTGTTCAAAAGCTTCATGCACCTTATTTCTTGGTTCATAAGTAACATCCTTCTTCAAGAACTAGGCTAGTGGATGTGTAATCTTTGAGAAATTCTTGATGAACCTTCTAGAGTAACCCACATGGCCTAAAAATGATTTCAACTTACTTCTATTCATAGGAAATGGTAACTCTTTGATTTTTAAAACTTTATCAAGGATCAGTACCAATACCATCTCTGGATACAACATGCCCTAAAAAAATTCCTTTAGAACATCCAAAGACACACTTTGTAGGGTTTAGTGAGGCTTTTGCTTCATCTAACCTTTGAAATGTTGTCTCCATCTGGTGCAGGTGGTCCATCTTGCTCCCATAGATGCAGAAATCATCTAGAAATACTCTGATGAAGTTCCCAATGTAGGGTTCAAACACCCTATTCATCAAGCGCTGGAACATTACTGGAGCATTACACAACCCAAAAGGCATAACTCCTGTAATCAAACATTCCCCAAGGAGTGGTGAACGTGGTCTTCGGTTGATCTTTATCTGCTATACGAACTTGGTTTTATCTGTTATATCCATCAGCAAAACTATAGCACTCCTGGCCAGCTACTTTGTCCAAGATCTGATCTTTGAATGGAAGAGGGTAATTATCCTTCTTTGTTGCTTTGTTGAGCTTCCTATAATCAACACAAATTCGTAGTTTCCTATTCTTTTCTATTGAGATTACAATGGGAGAAACCCATTCTGAATTCTCCACAGTAAATATGAATCCTGCATCAAGCAACTTATCTATTTCTTCTTTTACAGTCTTGGCATAAATTAGGATTCATTCTATATGGAATTTGCTTTATGGGCTTAGCACCATCTACCAGCTCAATAGAATGTTCTACCCAACTTATTTGACGGAGTTCGTTGTAATCAAAAGTGAATATGTGTATGTACCTTTGAAAGAGCTGGAGGTAGGATTCCGTCTCACTCTCCATCACAGCATCGCCAATCTTTATTTGTTGGAGATGATCATAAATTTCTTCTTCAGATAATTTTATGGGGTCATGAGTCGGTGTGACTAGAAGGATATCCATGACTGAAACATCAACCTTACTTTCTTCATCTTCAGGTGTCCACTTCACTGGTACTAGAGTAATCAGAGGATTTCCAATCACCAGTTTCATCACTTGAATCCATAGGTTCTACTTTATGATGTGGAGGGATCACGTTTATATTCACCCTCTCTCTACCACGTCCAAATGTCATGAACCCTTTATTCCAGTAGTTTCTTGTATGAAATATCCTTAACCATGTTCTTCCCAACAACATTGGGTACGCAACAGTACCATTTTTTATCACCTGAAAGTCTACCACACATACAACACCCATAATAGATATTGCCACATTTAAGACTACACCTTCTGGTTTAGTTTTTCCCTAATTTAGTGACCTTAACATAAGTGTTGAGAGGTAATAAATTTTTAAACCCAACATATTCATTATAGACTCGGTCATTACATTAACTGCAACACCTCCATCAACTAAGACATCATGAATTGAAATACCATTACATACTACCTCAACTTGTGGAGCATAGGGATCTGCCTCTACCTCCAAAATAGGGGACCTCAACCTCATTCCTTCGTTGAGCATTGAGTCCACTTCACAGCTCCCGCCTCTTCTCAAAAGACATAGCCAAGAGTTGACCATATGTAATATTTGCAAGCCTTTTGGACAGATCTTCTAAGATGGAGTATGGTCCTTTTCCCTATGAAATCAGAAAATCCTGCACACCCAACTTTCTTCTCCTATGTTTCTTACTAGTTACTGCTTTCATCTTCTTAGGATCATTTCCATCTTGATTATCTTTTTCTTTATTTATTTTTGTTACAACCACATCTAATTCATTATTTATGCTCTTATCTACTACATCAAAAAAATTCACAGGTGCTTTTCCTTTATCATTATCTCTTGTACCAGATGTAGAAGCTCTATCTGGACAATTATAATTGTAATGAACCTTTTTATAACAACCATAACATACAACTTCATAAATATTTCTTTTTAGACCTCTATCTCCTCCCTGAGAACTAAATTATTTTCCTTGAAGAAGATTAATAGTTAACTGACCCATCTTTCTGAGCAGATCTTCATACTCAGTAGATGTACTAGAAGAAGGATTTTTGCTCACCGAGAGTGGTTGTGGATTCTGGACCAAAGGTGATAGTGTAGGCTCTACTTTAGCAACAATTTCTTTGGGCTCCTCTTCCATGCTTTCTTCTTGCCTTCTTGAAATATCCTTTGCTTGTTCAATGGTAGCTGGGTGGTCATAATTCACTCATTTTCAGATCTCTGGCTTCATCCCAAGAATGAAGTACTTACAGAAGAGATTATCCACACCATTTATCAACCCATCCGTTAATCCTTCATTCCAGATCTGGGCATCAAGCTTCCTCCTTAGCTCTAGAACACGATCATGATAATCTCTTATCTTATCCTTCTCTACTTGGGCTAGCTTTGTGATCTCGATCATGAGATCTACATATTTTTGTTGTTCACAAAATTCTTCAAGAAAACTTTCAATTAATAAATCCCATGAGTTTTTCACATTATCACCTAGTGTTTCAAACCACCTAAGTGCTGAACCATCCAAAAAGGTAAGAAAAAATTCATTCCATTGTTCCCTTTTTATGAGGCCATTACAAATACAAGATCGTTTAAACTCTTGAATGAAAGAGGAAGCATCTTCATTAGATTGGGCTGAAAAAACAAGAATCTTCCCCATTTTTAAATGTAACCACAGTGAAATACCAACTCACAAGTACAATGAGTAAGACTTATGTGCACAAATAATTGGACTCACTACAATAGAAAGTGACTTTACACCTTTCTACAGTAAAATAGAAATGACCATGGTAACTATGGTAAAACTTGACTTATAGCTGTAATAACTGATTTTACTATGGTAAATACTATTTACAGTAAAAAATGAAGTTACTGGGGCAAACACTATTCACGATAAGAATGACTTTACCATGGTAGCTCCTATGCACAATAAAAACAAGGTTACCCTCCAAATGATTTCTGACTAAGTGGGAATATCTCCCAGAAAATCCACCAACGAGGAATAGTCCCAGCAATGGAACCAAAATGTGAACACCAATCTGACACTATGATAATTCTTCACCAGGAACTCCTCATGCTATGATTATTAAGTAATGCACAGCTTTTAGTTTGGTGGATGCAATCTGGAAACACAACAACAAACATAACACAAGAATACCATAGACTATGATAAGAAAGAATAATGATATATCTAAAATATTAGTGTAAATTATAATATCAACATGAAATTGTTACAATCTCACCCATGAGATTCTTCAAGTGTTATTAACTTCACTTGCCTTCAAACAATAACTATGGGAGAAACTTCACAATTACACCTCTTAATGGCTTCTTTAACACACCTTCAAAATGATGGCTTCCTTTACACACTTACTCGTACAATATTTCTCACTACTTCTCTCTATGCTAAATGAGGGGGGGTGGCCTCTTTATTTATAGGAATTTAGGCTTATCCACCTTATCTCTAAGATAGGATAGGAAATCTCTTTTGGCCAATCATATTCCATGCATAAAATCTTTCCTTTACATGTAGGCTTATCTTCTAAGATAAGATAAACTTTATCATCTCACATGGGTTCCTCCTTTTTAGACTTTTCCACAAATAAAATATACAAAATATTTATGACATCACTATTTTTCCTTATTACAAATATAATATTTCTAATTCCTAATCATGTAGACCCTACTTCTCTACTTATCCCAACTTTGACATTTTAACATTACTGGACCACTTACAACAAATATTTACTTTTTACAACATTCCTATTGTACTTTGACTGTTACCGTACTCTACATTATTGGAGGCACCGTACTGACGGCACCGTTATCTTCTATTGGACGCCACTACTAATTATACTTAACAACATCATATTCCTAATACATACATTAATAAAATAGAAATTACAGAGGAAAATTTTAATTTTGACAGGGTCTTGGGGTGAAAATTCTCCCCAAGAGTGGGCTTGTGGGCCCAGGGGAGAAAATTTACTATAGAGGTGGGTCTGTGGGCTGTGGGGATATATCTTTCCAGGAGGAGAAGTCAGGTTAGTGGAAGATATTTTGGAGATATTCCATGCAGGGTGAAAACCCACATTTGTACCTGTGCTCCCACAAGTCTGCAAGGGACACGTGGCACCTCCTAAGCCAACGAGGGGAAAGTGGGGCGACGGGGATAAAGAGTTTTAATGCCCCAAATGGAAAAATTGGTAAAATTCATCCGGACCTCCACTGACGCCTCGTAATGCCATGTGGCAGCTCTTGATTTGTTATAGGTCGATGGGGAAAATGTAGAAAATTTTCCAAAAATTTTTCAAAAATGCAAAAGGCAGAAAGGGATCTGCTCCTCCGTCAATTCCTTGCAACACCACATGATAGATCCTCACTGGCTATAGGCCGATGGAGCTGCGGGGAAAATTTGGGAAATTACCCCAAAATTTTATAAAGCGCTAAGTTAAAAAGGGATCCGCCCCTCTGCAACACCTCATGGTACCATGTGGCAGCGTTTGATTCGCTGGGAGGCGGAGAGGAAAATTTAGAAAATTTTCCCAAAAAATTTCTAAAGCTCTAAGGGAAAATTCGGGTCCACAGTTCCGCCAAGGATATTTTTCCAAATTTTTTTTTGACAGTGAAAATTATTTTTGACGCCAAATGAAGAAAACCTTCAGAAGGCCATAAATTTTGATAGAGAGTTTTATTTTTCACAAACAAGGACTTTCTGGAAATATCTCAATGTTCTATTTACTCAAGAATCATTAAATTTTTGTTTTGATAAGGTTTAAAAATTCAATTTCAAGAAAACGATGTATAGGTCTTACAGTGTGAACTGGTAAATTTTAACTTGTAAGATTTGTTCAATTTGATCTTCTTACTCTCTCAACTTGTCAAATAGACATGGAGAATTGTTCTTAGATGGATTTAAGAAGGATTTAGAGATTAAATTTTTCTGATTGATTTGTAATTTGAAAATTTACATCTCTTGACAACAAAATGACTGTAAGAGGGTTGAGCCTACTTTTGCTAATTTTTTTAAGAAGTTCCTATTATCTAAAATTCACCCCTCAAGGTAATTTTGATAACATGCATCAAATTATTTAGTCCCAAGCAAGTAGATTGATTCAAGGCCTAAAATCATGTTTTTGGGGCCCGCTCGGCTTCTCTCTAACTCTCCCTTCCAGAAAGAAATCCCAACGAGTTAGAAAAAATGGAGAAATGTAAAAAATAAGGTTGTAGGGTTGTTTTAAAGAATTTCAGGTCTAAAGGGTTTGGGTTGTACCAGTGCGGGTCATACCGAGGTTCATCGTACTAAGTTTGGGGCCGAAATACAAACAAAATCGGCTAAGTCGGACATTTTTGTCCCAGGCGGTCCGCGGGATAGTTGCGACAAAAGTAGATGGGGGACACAAAAAGCCAAAGCGGCCGAAGGTAATAAAAATTGTCTAAGTATTTTGTTTCGTGCGGTTTGGGATAGTTGGGACAAAAGTACACGTGGGATGCGAATCGACCGATTTGCCGAAAGACGGTCCATTTCAGGCAGTTCGGGGATTTTCGTCTGGGACAGCCAGGACAAAAGTACGCGAGGGACGCATGGGACGTGAAAAGGTAAAAATGCCGCAAAATATACAAGGAAGCCCAAATCGGCTGATGCGGGAGAATGTGTCCGGGACATCCGGGACAAAAGTACGCGTGGGACGCGAAAAACTGAAACAACCGAAGGCAAAGAAGACAAGTCAACGTTTGACCCGTGAACTTTAAACATCCATAACTTTTGACTCTGAGCTCTGATTTTTAATGAGGGTAGATATATTTAATTAAAAGAAATATATTCGGCTCCAGTCAGTTAATGCTCATTCCTGTCAAATGATAGAAAATGCTTACCAGACCCAAAATAGCTGCCCGTACTCAGAAGGCCATAACTTTTGCATTTATCAACAAAATCACACAAAATTGGTACCGTTGGAATCGTGGCTCCAATCCTGTCGCACAAAAATCAAGAAATTCTAGATTTGATGAGATATCAATGGATATATTTTATAAAACTTGGCCGGGTTCATAACTATGTTTTATTTGGCAGTTGGGAGTGCAATTAAGAGGCATGGTCACCATTATTTCTCTGCTGCAGCACCCAGGACAGTATGGGGAGCCTTTTGCAAGTAATATACAATAATTTTACTCTATTTAATGCCTCTTACAAGTGGTTGAAGGACATATTTCGGGATTTCCATTTTCCCTTCTCTCTCTCTTCTCATTTTTTCTATAAATTGGAGTGTTGGGCTCATTGTAAAGAGGAGGTAGTTTTTGTAGCAAAGCTCTGCCAAAATTACTTTGTGAAGCCAATGTATTGTAGGCCCTTATTGTGGACCCCTTGCATGGTGATCTAGGCCCTTACCTTGTAAATGATTGAACTGTGCATATCAAGAAGCAATAAAATACAAGTTTGTGGATGTATTTTCCCCTAGTGTGTTTTCTTGCATTCTTCTTGCCCCTTTAACCTTGATTACAAGAATATTGTGTCTATTATTATGTTATTTCAGGGATCCGTTATCATTTTGTATGTTTGAAATATTGTTGTAAAATGCATTTTGCTATATTATAGAGAACTATCATCACCCCTTCTAGCATGCGCTTTGGTTATGTATCTCAAGCATTTAAAGACTACTCTCACACCCTCCTTTTCTGGTGTATCACCATTGTAGTGTAGGCTTTCATTTTATGCATTCTCTCTCCCTAGTCCCTTAGAAATTTAGATTAGAATAGTTAGTTTCCCTTGCATTAGATTAGATTGTGGCAGGTAGTTTAGGAGCAAGAACCAGCTTTCTCTGGAGGTTTATCTCAAGTAGCAAGTCCCACAACTTGGAGATAGTACCCATGTTATGCAATCACACCATGAGTTCAAGTATATGCGCTTGTATAAACATAGGGGTGTTGTGATTCAGTGATAACAGTTCCTTAAGTATTTTTGTCCCATTTGGATCTGTTTAGGGCCTACTACTTCAATTTAATCGTTTAATTTGTTATTTCATTGTTGCTGGTTCGAACTGTCCATTTTGGATAAAGTATTTCCCATTTCGATAATACAAAACAAAGATCAAATTTTAAAGGATCTATTCACCATTTTCATATTCCAAGTATTATATTCCATTCCAATTTGTAATCTAATACATTTATTTCATTCAATGTGACTATTCAAAGCTAAAATAAATCTCTGATTTCATATTTTAACATATTTAATAAGACAGAGTATTACACTTCCTTCATATGCATTTCTTTCTTTCAAACAGAGATTACAATTCACATTTAGATTATTAAATTCAATAAAATGATGAAATTTGAGGAATCTTATGGAATGCTTTATTGATTTCAAAATACAAATTTACAACTTCCTTCTTTCATTCCTCAATTTCATCATACAAGACATAATTTATTGCTTTTAAAAGAATGGGATAGAGTATGTCTCTTTCACATTTCAATTTACACTTTCATAACCAATACAACATCTTTCCATTATAAAAAATATACAAGTTTATCCACTTAAATTGAGAAAGGTTACAGTAAAATTTCATTTCACAAGGGACTATCAAACTATCTTTATCTTAGCTCCAGAGCAACAACATGCACATTTCTCATTATTTTAAATTGTGATCACAATAAGACTAGGGGAAAGGAAATTCTCTCCACCCAACCAAGACATCCAATGAAGAGGAGAATTGATCCTTCTTCATTGGTCCTTGATCCCCAACCATAATGCAATAAAAGATGTGATCCAACTCATGGAAACAATAGGCTTCCAAAAACACACAAACAACATTTTCACGATAAAAACACAATCCAAAAACAGAATGTAGTTTACAACTACAATAAAGCATGACAAAAATTATCGAGGCTTCATCAAGCAAGCCAAAGGATTAAGAAACTATGGGGGATGCTTCTTATGCCTCCTAAAAGGGGAAATAGGTATTACCACCTGAATTATAACCCACCAAGATATAGTATATCAACACCTTGACATTCCTTATGCCTCCCCCAAGTACCCTTTATTCCTCACTTTTCCTTGTGCCTTCCCAACCTCTTATGACACCCCATAATGAGTAAAGAAATGAAAATTATTTATTTGTAAGGTGGAACCCAAATCCCAACTCCCTCCACCCTTATACCTCCCTAAAACATGCATGTGCCCCCCACAAAATAAACCCCATAGTCTTCTCCTACACCATTCCTAGGCCATCTACCCAATAGTGCACAAACGGTCCAAAACATTCACACATTAACATTTACATTCATAAAAGAAGAGCATTTTAAGATCAAAGCTCTTACCTCTCCATGATGTAGTTTCCCAAGTTCCAAACAATAGTTGTTTCCAAGCAAACAATCTAAAATACAACAAACAACTAACATGCAACAATCTTCAAGCTTCTCCAAAAAGCAAGAGCTCCCAAAACAGTAAGGAATTCTCCACAGAAATGAAGTCCTCAAAATGAAGCAACCCAAAACAAGACAAGTAATTCCAATTTTATAGAAGAGGGAAGGGAAGAGGCTAAGGTGGGTCCATGTAGGATGCCACATCACACATCCTCAACCCCAACCCAAAATTCAGCTTCATTCTCTAGTGCATAATAAATAGGTGGGTGAAAAATATGACAATTTACTTACATACTCAAATCCAACCCACACCCCAAAGGACTGAAATTAAATCATGTAAAAAAAGTGCAATTAAAACCTACAATTTCCCCTCTTAAACTATTATTAAAACTATTATTATACTATAGCTATGAACTGGAGTCGTGGAGGAGGATAAATATCTATAATTGGGACATGGGGGTTGGATGTGGTCCTTAATGTCCACTGAGTGATCCACATTTTGAGTGCCCCGCTATGTCTCACTTAGTCCATATGGATAGGTTCGACCCCTACCTCAAGGTGTCCCCATAGCCACTTATTTTAAGCATCTAATGAACTCAATGGGAAAGGAAATTTGGATGAGGATTTTAAACTACTTGTAACACATCAATATGCAAAGACCTTGTGTTCAAATATTCATGCATTATGTTGTATGTGAGCCTTAAGACCTCCTATAGTTAGATAATTTACATTACCATATGTAGTTATATAGTAATGAAAGGAAACATTTTGGAACGACTAAATATACTCCTTCACTGACACTATTTTCCATGTTATTTTCTAGTTAGATGAGCTAGTTCTCCACCATGATACTACTATAGTGCATTATATCTCCTTCATACAAAATAAGCAAGTAGCATTGAGAGCCTTATTTTTTTAGTACACAACCAATGATACAAATTGAGTGTGTGTGTGTGTGTGTGTGTGTGTGTGTGTGTGTGTGTGTGCATGTATGTATGTAATGATCTCATACTAAACTTTGCCATAATTTGAATTTTATTAAGATTTAAATTTTTTTACATTTGGTTTATTAAGTTGAGTGGTTCCATCACATAAACATTATTCATTACCACCTTTTGGAATAGGTTTTGATACCTAGAAATAGCTATCACTCTCGAGTAATGTGATGAATTATTTGAATCAAAATTTAAATCTTTATTTGATCTATCTTATGTTATGTGAAAGGATAAGACACATATTCTCATGTATCTTTCCCATATATCCTTTCAATGTTACCACATCTAATTCCATATTATGACCCAATTCTTCTAACTCTCCTTTCATGTTATGAACCATATAGTCAACATCTACCTTCACATTTTGGATTCTCCTCACTAGGGCTTGGATTTATTTATCTACCAAACAATATGTAGGAACAAAATTTCCACCCCATTCAAACATTGATTGACCCTACTCATTGTTAGGATTTTTTCCTTTAGTCGCAAAAGAATTTCCTTGGCCTTATGTCAATATCTGAAAGCAGGAGTAGGAGATAGATACAGAACAACACAAGACAAAATAATATTCGAATGTATTCAATGTATTCAATATGTGTAACAAGCACCACGATAAATACAATGTTGAAATGGTTCATGAAGGAGAATAGCCTCGCAGGAAGGAGAATAGTTACAGCACCTAACTGCCACGTATGCATAACTACTAATACTAAACAATGTATTAGATATTACTAACATTCCCCCCGTTAATACATTGTTCCTATAAACATACATTTCCTCATAATAGGTCCCCCCCTTAAAGAGAACACCGCAAAGAGGGTCTTCACACGAGCATGTTCCTACATGGTCTCACATGGTTTTTTCTAAGGTTGACTAGAAACCTAGAGGGACAGGAACAATTTCTGACTGTTCACCTTGGTGGTTTTACAGGATTACCACGAACCAAGAGGATTTTACCTCGGTGGTTTTACAGGAATACCACGAACCCAAGAGGATGATACCTCAGTGGTTTTAGAGGATTACCACAAACCCAGGGCAAGTACCATGCACTGCTTTTAGTGCTTTTCTATTCCCCACGACACTCTTCAATTAGAAGGTCCCAAATAGGAAAATTTGTATCATTTGTACTTTATTGAATAACAAAACAACAGGAACATGACACAAAACTAAAACTGAAATAAACAAGCCAAAAATTGAGGAATAGGTCCTCAATACCTACTTCTGCCACAATCTCTATTGGCGGCCTCATCGCTTGTGGATTGCAAGAGGTTGCTGGATTTCCTCCAGCCTCTGTTATCCTTTGTCCTCCTGTATAGATGCTTACAATACTAGAGATGATGTGAAGCCAATCTCATCAACATATTCCTCACACTCGTCAGAATCTTGTGGATCTTCTATATGAGCAGTATTAGCTCCATTGTGTTTTATATTTCCTTTTAGAACATCTCTTTCTCAGATATGACAGTTCCACATTGTATGACCTTTCTTCTGACAATAGTGGCATTCAATCTCTTGTTTAGGCCTTAGTTTATTTTTATCTGATCTCCTGTGAAATTTTCTGTTTGTGGAATAAAGTGCACTTACTTGTTAAGTATCACCTTCTGCAACATTGTCAGTTATGTGTTTTTCCTCTTCGAGAAGAGCCGTGATCATGTCATCTAGAGATTTAGACTGAATTTGACTGAGAGTAAAAACAACATTATTGTATTTGGAAGATAGAATATTTAATAGGATAGCTTTGGCATCCTCATCTTCTATCAGATCTTTGACTTCTGCTAGTTGTTGGAGAGGAGACCAAAGATTATTATTATGACTAGACATAGAAACACTTTCTTCCATTTTGAATCTATATAACTGAAGTTTTAGGGAAAACTTCATGTTCACTACTTTCTCTCCAAATAATTGATATAAATTATCCCATGTGTCCTTGGAAGATTTATTGAGATCAACATGATGGAGTTCAGAATTGGAGAGAGCAAGGCCAATAACGGCTTTTGCTTTATCATCTCTGCACTGCCATTCTGCTAATTTGGCGGCATCTGTGGGCTTTTTCTCTTTCCCATCTACTATACCCCATAAGTTTTTATGCATAAGTTGCATTTGAATCTTCAGCTTCCATGTATGAAAGTTTAACCCCGAGTATTTTTCCAAGTGAATGTCCATAATAACTACTAATGAAACGAAACAAAAAAAATGGTGAATTACGAAGTAAATTACCAGTCAGCCAAACATGAAACAAATCTGTCACGGTCTAAGACAAAATACAACCATACACCACTTGCCAATCATTTATTATGAGTCTTCTTCTTGAGATTATTTGCAAAAAATAGTTGGAGACAGTTACAAGATGGTTGAAATAAAAATTTTAACTGTTTTGAGTCTTCCACGCAGGTCTGGATTAGGTCGCACATGACTTCCTCCTTGGTCGTTGGTCTTATGGTAAAATCAACGCACAGGTCACCAATATTTTGGTCCATGCAACAGTGACTTTGCTAGATTTTAATTGCCCTGAATTTCCTCCTCCAATGCGCTGGTTTCTACACAAGTCATTGAAACAATGACACGCTAAAAATAGAAGAAAACTCCTCTTTCCTCGTGCTCACGCTGCTCCACACAGGCTGAAGATCTCCACACATGAGAGAAGAGAATCTACCTCCACACAGCTTCCATGCTCACAACACCAAATACACAGGCTAGAGATGTTGTTGCTATGATACCAATGAAATCAAGAGCAGGAGATAGATACAGAACAACACAAGAAAGAATAATATTTGAATGTATTCAATGTATTCAATATGTGTAATGAGCACCACAATAAATAGAATTTTGAAACGGTTCGTGAAGGAGAATAGTCCCAAAGGAAGGAGAACAATTACAGCACCTAACTGCCACGTATGTATAGCTACTAATACTAAAAAATGTATTAGATATTGCTAACAGTATCCTCACAATGGTGATTAGATTTAAGCTTTTGTTATCTCTTGAAAGTGCAACCTGTAGAGAGATTGATGCAGGTTTTCTAAGCTTGCAAAATTTGATCTCTCTCTTTTTCACAGATACAATGGAAACACCTCAGGTCTGTGGGTATACCTATTTTGATGCGAGTCTTTGGTATCAAGGCCGGTTCCTTGTTGATGTATCCTAAATTTATATCTGGGGTTTAAGGGCAAAAGATGAGTGAAAAATAATTAAAACTAAGGTGATACACCATATTTGTATGAGGGCTTTGACTGAGTATATGCACAATTGATATGTGAAAGGATTCTTTATGCATGAGCCAATAGTTTTATGCAGAATGTTAAGGCAAAAACACTTCAAGGTATTGAGGGAGAGTATCAAAACAATACTTCTAAGATAAACATGCACATTAATATCCTACAAAAATTACTAAATTTTACAACAGGGTAATATGATTGATCAGGTAATTTAAATTCACAAGACTAATAGGAACATAAACAAGACTGCAAATGATTGGGAAGGAAGAAAATACTTCACACTCAAAAGGCAAAATTGGCAAAAAAAAATTCTTCAGTACTCCTATATCAAAACAGTCCTCCTCTATGCTTTGCCAAAACACACAATATATAACAAAAATAAATTTCACCCCTTTCTAAAAATAGTCTAGGGATTGTACTCACCCATGCATATTATTTTCATCCTTTATTTAACAATAGATAAAGGAATAAAAATAGAGCACACACTTACAAATAGGCATTAATAGCCTTTATTACAATATAGTCAAACTGAAGTTGATTGTCCTATTTTTAAGAAAACAAGGGTGAATAATTTCCTAATAATAAGCTTTCTTGTTGAGCAAGTCTCTTTCCTTGTGCATGTGAATTTGTCTCCTTGTCTATTCTATCCTCTAGTGAAGAATGCAAAAATCATCTCTTTGTTGGTGAGTAAAATAATTGCAATACTTGTAATATTAACATCCAACGTGGGGACCACTTGTCCATGTGCACATGTTATTATGTTGCCATTTCTTGGCTTCTAATGGTCAGAAGGGTGACATACTTCAAATCAAACTCAAACCTCCTTGAAGTGGGGACCAATTTTGCACTTCACCATGGTTTGGCCACCTTTTTCGACTTAGGAAATATAAAAGAGTCGACCATTTTCCATGGAACATGTCATTGTAATACTTACCACCTTTTGATCAATACACGCAAGGTCTATTGGTTCACTTTTGCATATATTTTAAAATCAACCTTTTCGGTGATCATTATTGGCATGATTTGGTTAGCACTTGGATGTTTGAGTATGCACTATAGTCTAAAATTTGGTCAATATTTCAATGACTAATTGGTTGACATGTGGGTTGGCCCCTCCTCCACGACGAGCCGACCCTTGGCATGTTAATAGATGATATTTTAAATTTAACCCTAATTAGGGTTTTTCTATGGGCTCACAACGCATATGCATTTTGACTCTAGTTGAGTTGGGTTGGTTGATAGATGCCATCAATCTCTGTACTTATGGATTTCTGATCATCGATTCTGTAACTTAAAGTTTAGGGTTCCGATTTGGATTTTAATGTGATTAGTTATAATAACTTGGAGCTTTAACTGCATTGAATTGCGAGCCTGATTATGGGCCTTTGATCTTTTACAAGATGTTATCTTTAGTTGTTGGTTTTCTGGGCATCTTCCTTACATTAATTGGGAATTTGTGGTTTATCCTTGACAATTCAGTCACTATCCTATCTAATCACAAACCATTGATTTTGAACCTATGGTTAGTGTTTTCATGTTTACATTGAATTTTTTTGAAAGTTTATCAGCCTTTTATCTTCGCACTAGATCAATATTTGAATGTTGATCGCTAACTCAGTATGAGTTAGGTTAACTGATGGAGGTGGATAAGTTTTAAAATGCCTGATATCTATCATTTTTTTGTCATTTTTTGGATTGCTCATAGAGAGCAGTGAAGCCGTGGAAAATTTTATGTAGACCACCATTGTGATCTATGAAGCTCGGCTCTTTTTTGGAAAGGACACTCTATATCTTCTCTTGCACTTGCATTTTCTTATATTTCACTCTGTTTGAGTTTTATGAGGAGGTTCTGTCATCTTTCGTGTGGGTTTGAGCTTGGATTTGTTCAAAAGATATTTGTGATTTGTGAAGTCTTATAAGGATTCTTAGTGGATATCGTTCTTTGCACTTGAACTCTGTGGATTTCTATAACCATTCCTCTGTCTGATAAGGCAAGGTAAGTTCCGACCTCCTTGGGTATCATTATTGATTCATCGTTGCCACTTTTTTATTCGAGAAATACTGATGATCTGTTTTTCTTTGCATTTTCTATGTGATTTCGTAGCTTGGTTTTGAGCTCGGGTCTCTGTACCTTCTATCCTTCTGAGTCTATTCGAGCTCTCTAAGCAAGCCGGTTGTGGATATTTTTCGCCAATTTTCGAAAGCTTAGTGCTCGGCACTTAATTATTCTATGGTCTTTGTGAGTTGGCCTGCAAAGTGGTCTTTGTGTTCTTGAGATCTAGGTTTCCTGTACCATATTTTGAATGCTACCTTTTAGGTTTCTTTATATTGTTTGTGCTTGGCCACTGATTAGACGAGCTCGAAGAGCCTCTGTGGTTATTGTGTTTGCTCATGCATTTTTAATTAAAACGAATTTTTAGAAATTCCATTATGTGGACGGTGAGTACCTTCTCTGTTATTAATGGCCTTTATTTATATATGGGTTTGGATCTGTCTAATAATGCAAGATTTGAATTATTTTTGTTGCACTCCTTTGAGTTCGAGCTTTTCTTCGAAAACTATGACTGCACATGAAAATCCAAAGGCCACCATTGTCAAGGTTTTGAAGCTTGATCCTTCTCTGTAAAATAATATTTTATTTCTTATTTGATCAATATTTAGCTTTCTCCTTTTGTTACTGAATCAATGTTTCATATATGGCATTTTGCATTATGAGTATTTGCATATTTAGCTGTCTATTTGAGAATTTTATCTCACATAAAAGGAAAGCCACCATTAATGAACTCTAAAGCTCTGGTTTCTTTGATTTTCCAACTGTAATTTAGGCATATCCCTAGATCTAGATACTCATTCAATGTTTTTTTATCAAATCCAGGATATGTGTTTTCTTTTGTATACTTGCAACTATAATTTCTTCCTTGAGTTGTATTATAACGAAGCTCTACTTTGATTTTTAAATTTCCTACATGAATGAGTTATTATTTTAAAAAAAGGTATATACCCATGTATTTTTCAGTCTGTGGCTTAAGGTATCACAACCCAAATTTAGGGTATCTTCCCTTTTGATATGGGTATTGCAAATTATCACTCCTTTTGATTATGTAATTTGTTCTTCATTCATGGTATCTCTATATGTGGTATTCTTGAAATTGTAAGTAGTTCTTCATCCATGTAATACCATTCTTGGGCATAAGCCTTGATTCAGATGCTTTTTTGAAATACTGTAATCTTGTTTCTTTTACATTAGATACATTATTTCTTTTATAGTAGTATTTATGGCATGCTGGAAAATTTGAAATGGTTATTTTCCATGGCGAAGCTATGGAAATGTTTTTCCAGAATTCTCTCTTCCTTCCCTTTTAAGCTATAGTAGTTGTATTTTCTGATTCAGAATATAGAAAGTAACACTTCTCTAATGAAGTTGATTTGGTAGTTTGAAAATGAAACATAATAACTATTTATCTTGATCATGGCATCCTTTTCTGCTTTTCTGTATCACTTACTTGATTTAAATTTTCTTTTAAATCATGTAAGAGTTGAAACATGCATGATGAAAATTTATAAATGTCCATTTTACATTGCGAAGCCTTGTCAAAATTTTCCTAGAATCTTCTCTTCATTTTGTTTCAATTGTAACCCTTTCTTTCTAGTTACATCAGCTTCTTGAAATCTTATTCTCTCCCTTAGTTAAAAACTGAAATTATACTTCTTTTTACCAGTCCTTCTCTATACTATAAATTCTCCCATTTGAAACAAATATTGAATTTGAGTTATAATAATCCTTCTTTCTAGCATGTACTTATGACTTGTCTATTTTTTTTGGCTGCAACCTGTACCTACACATTGAAGAAAACATTTTAGAAAATACTTAGGATTTTTGGCCTCTCTTGTGTCCATGTTTTCTTCTTTTATTTTCTCATTCTTCTTTTTCAGTGAGTAAAGCATGTATGCAGTTTGATCTTCAAGTAAATTATATCTCCTATTTTAAAGAGATTCGTATGCACAAACTAGGACAATAAGGAATATGAGTAGATCTTTGATACCGTAACTAACAGTTCCTCATTTCTTCTTTTCAGGTAAAGTGACTTCTACAATGAAGATGAAGAAGAAAAAAAAGATGGAATGGAGCTACTTCGAACAACAAATAAAACCCCCAACGCAATGATGGGTTCACTCATACTCCTTTACTTTATTTTTCATGCTTGTGTAACTCTTATTTAAATAGTTGTACTTTACTTTCCAGTTACATCCCATGGCTTGTGTGGGAACATTTGAAATTCCTTATGAATAAAACATTGAATTTTGTAAATGAGTTGTATATTTCTTTCTACATTTCAACTTTTTGTATGGATTGTATGATGAACTAAACAACTCCATAATATAATTAAATTTCTTAATCATGAAGGAAAGAAAATTAATGAGAACCTATAACATTTAGTAATGAACTCTGATTTCATCAATCTGCACTTATGTTTTCTGTCCTAAAACTCAACCTTTCACCTATTTTGTAATTTGGTGACTTCATCAAGACAACAAAGCTTTCCTTCAGAGCCTTATGTTATTTTTATTAAGATAGCATTAGATTGCAGACTGTGTGACCTGTTACGTTTTGTAACAAAGCACATAGTTACAGATTTCATTTAATCATTAACTAATTCAGTAGTAACCAATAATATCAAAACTCCCTTAGCTTAGGTATACTTCACCAATTCTTTCATCGTAACAACAAAGTTTCGAGTTGCCCATTTTTGCACAAGTGCAAAAATTGTCAACATTTCTGGTGATCCTATGGGGAAAGCTTCCTGCTAGCTTATAGACCAGTGCTTTTTTCTTTTCCATTGGGCATGGAGTTCAAACATGAAACCAAAATCTGTCATTCTGAAAGGTCCAACCCTTCCAAAATTAAACTAAAACTAGGAAAAGATCTGGTAAACTAGATCATGTGCACAAATGCACTTATTAAATAAAAAAGCAATGCAATGTGAATAAAATGCACTTATTGAAAGGAAATCCTACTCTAAAAATCACTGTAATATTTTCAATAACAATGTTTTACAAACATACCATTCACAAGAATGTGAATATCCTCTGTATTTAGCTTTGAAAGCTGAAAAGCATTATGTTCTTTACAAGATGAAATAATGTTAGGAACACTCTAAATTGTATCAAACTTTGTGTGTCTTCCTGGCTTTGCATGATCAACATCCCACTTTAACAAAATATCTCCTTCATTGAATATTATGGATTTTGATTTCTTATCAAAAGTATTCTTCATCTTTTTTTGATTCTTTTCCATATTCAAATGGGCTTGATCTCTTAGCTCTTGTAATTCCATTAACTCTACATAATGAGCCTATAATGGTTCATTCTAAAGCAGTTCCATTTGATGCAGCAAATCCAATACAAGCAACTCAACTAAAATAGGCATTCTTGCTTCTTTTCCGTACACAAGTTTGTATGGTGAATTACCAAATAATATTTTAGGAGTCACCACTACAGGATAATAGGTCATGTATCCACAAATTTTTCACAAATTTGTTGTGAATAAGTTATTTAAAATTGTGAATCCAAATTTGTGGACTCCACCCACAAAATTATTGTTAAAAAATTATATTGTAGAAATATTATAGAACTACTACAACTCAAAATTTGTGGCAATTACCACAAATAAAAATTGTGAAAATTACTACAATTATAATAATTGTGACATTGCAACAACCTTAAAAATTGTGAATTTACCACAAAACAACATTTCTAACATTGTCACAAACTTAAATGTCTTAAGATTAATATTATTAATATAAAATTTACCATCTAATAACTATATTATCACTATATGATATTTTATAAATATATTTTTTTGGTTTTATTATTTTAACTTGCAAAATTTGAATCTTTAATACTATGTTAGAAAATGTTAATGAAAAATAAAATAGTAATGTATAATATTTATTTTTAAAATATAATAATTTTTAATTTCAACATTATTCAAATTACAAATTCAGTTCATAGTTTATTGTTTCCGTGCTTTTTAAACTGGTAAATAAGGTTTTATGTTAATTTCAAAATATATTAAAATAATAAACAAATATAAATGTGAGATGGTATTCGATTGAAAAAGGAGTTGAAATGCATGTAAATTTATGTGGAAATGTTGGTTTCGGACATTCACAAAATAATAGGCAAAATTGTATTATTATATTATAAATTTTTTTATAATCCACAAAATTCACATGCATCTAAAATTTAAATAGACAAAATTTTATTATTATATTATAAATTTGTTTTGATTATTTTGGGTTGCGTGTGCCTGGGGATTTTGGTGGAAACCAAGTATTTCAGACTTTTGAATCTCTCAGAGTTATGGGTAAAAAAGTAGTTCTTTTGTAAACAATTTGATATGAAATCTATTCACTAATAAATTAATGATATGGAGTATTAATCTTGGTCTTATACTGACAACGACCTGATAAATTAGTAGAACTGTAGAACCCATGATAAAGAAAATCAATTAAAATGTATACGATATTTAGGAATAAACAAATGTGATTAAAAACAGACATCATTATTAATCTAGCAACTAATTTCATTTTTCCTGCTAACTTTTCTTAAATCATCATTTTTTATTGAAAAGCATCAATTTAAAAAAAACAGAGGTTATACACCAAAACGTTGTTAGTTGATATTGGCCCTCAAACTTATATAGAAACCAGGTTAAGATGAAACCAAAAAAGTGTCAACCCTTAGAGACCCTTGTTGGCCAGGTGAAATCCAACAAGTGGAGGAAAAAAATAGATCCACACCATGTCAAAGATATTGAAAAATAGAGTAACAAGGAAACCGCTCCAAAAGAGTAACAGGGGAAAAGGAGATTATGCTGTAGGACTGTGCAGAGACCACCTTCGGAAGCTGCAAGGCTAAAAATTCCACTACAGACTCAAATCTACACCATAGGAAAAAAAAACCTCAAAGAAAAACAACAGCCTTACAAAAAGGCTGCACTAGCACACCAGCCGCCAATAGGCATAGATAAAAGAACAAAACCCCTGAGAGCGTAAACCACCTTTACAACCTAAATGATATCAGATCAAAAAGAAAACCCTAAAAAAGGGATATGTCACCCACCTAGACTTAATAATTCTATTTTTTAAAATAGCGTACATTACGAGGAAATAAATATCAACCATTCAATGTAATCGACAGTTAAGATGATTTTTTAATCAATCCATGTAGTCGAGGATCGACGGCATGCAAATAATGTTTTAATTGATCCATGCACTAGGATCCATGGCATTAAAGATTGACTACGAACTATATACATAATTTATGCTAAAGTTGTTAATCAAGTCCCGCAAGTTCAATCAAAACTAGTCAACATACATAAAGGGCTTATTTAGTCTGCACACATTATTGAACCATTTAATTAATTGATTTAATTTGGTAAAAAAAAATGGGGAGCTATCACAGCTTCGTGAGTTAAATTATAAAAATATACCACATTTAAGAAAGATGCAATTGAATATATAATTGAGACTAATTAAAGCCCTGCTCATGAATGTCTTAAGGGGATGTAACTCTCTTACGGGGGCGTGCGTATTTTTAGGAGATTTTGGTGTCTTGATGGAATCTGGGAATATGATGTTTTAAGGGGACACATATCTATTGAAGTTGTTTATACCTCCAAAATTTGGTATGAATTTTATTTTTCCCAAGTACCATTTTTATTTTCAAATTAATTAAACATAGTTTCTCAAGAATTCAAAGGGATGCACTTTATTAAAGGAAGTTATTTAAATGAAATAAAAAATACCGAAATAAAATCAAAATATGATTAGTTTAGAATAAAATTATAAAAAATGATTTATATTTACATTAAGTGTAGTAGTCATTAATAACTTTAAAATCATCATAATGTTAGACTACTTTAATACTATTTTAATTTTGATTTTAATATACATTTTAAAATACCATCTTAATTTTAACTTACTTTAATTTAATAGTATGAAATATTTTTTATGATTTATTATTAAATAACAATGTGGATAATGCATATATTCTAATTCCTAAATAATATTATTTTGAATTTTTAGTATTTATTATCGAAATTTGTTCTCTATTGTTTTTTGAACTCACATGAAATCATGGAGAATATGTACTGCCCACTTCCCTGTGACACTTAGTGGATTATCATTTTGAGTTATGCAGACTTTTGGATATGGACATGACTTATACTTATGTTGATTAGCATGATGTTTTGTGAATAGATGCATTTGGGTTATGATTGGATTTTGTTTTCAGTATGATCTACATTGACTCATGGACAGACTATTGGATACTGATATTATTTTTATATGGATATATTGCATGTGTTCTAACATTGGATTTCTTCGCCATGATAAGTAGAATGTAGTTGTTGAATTTACATTACTATAACTTTGGATGATGATGGAATGCATGATTAAGTTATGATTTAAACCTTGAAATAATGGATAATTGAATTACGCATAGATGTTAATAAATTTCATGCATATGGTTATTTTGGACATTTTGACATGGCCACAAGGCCAAAGGAGGTATTTTGTATTTTGTAGGAAACACCACATGATCACAACATAAAGGGGGATTGGGAACCAAACACAACAGGATGTCGGGTGGTTACAACTTTTGGTCGTCAAGGCAACTAGTGAATTGTATTGTGTTACTTTAGTTTTCTTTTTTTTATGTTGTTAAGAAAAATTTCCATTAGGGGGAAATTTTCTAATGTGACCAAGGGGTTAAGAATTTTAATTACTTTTTTTAACTTGCTTTAGTAGGTGAATTCATTTGTGATGTCTTTTTTTAAATTACTTTTGCTAAGTATGTTTAGATTAATTTAACACCTTGTTTTAATTTTTAAGTTTTGGAGGGAAATCTAGTGGGTGTAATTAATTTTGATGGTTGGCTCCTTGAGCCTTGTGTTTTCCTCTTGTTTTGAATGCTTTTTTTGAGTGTTGACCACTCCAAGTTCTTTGAATCTCGAATTTGATATTGAGGGCAATTTTGGGGGACTTGTGGGACAAGTTAAACCTGTCCAACACTTCACAAAACCCCTTACCAACCATATCTATGGGTTAGGAAGCCAAAAAGGGGATTATTTATTGTTTTGGGAAGGTAAATGTGACTTTGGAGTGCACTTTTCTTCCATTTGCATTTAATTGTGCCTTAAGGCACTTGGGAAGGGATAGATGTGGAAAGAGATGTCATTCAACCCAACCACCCATTTATTGTGTTTCTGGGAATTGAGTTGACTAAGGGAGGTGATCTTGAGGATGTGAGATGTGGCATCCTACATGGAGCCACATCATCCTCACCCTCCCCTTTTGTCTATTTATGGGAACTTCCTCTCTTGCTGAGGCGGTTGGAGGTTTTTGTTGAGGAGTTTTTTTTTTTTTTTTTTTTCCTTGGGAGAGAAAAGAATTGGGGGGGAAAAGAAAGAGTAGCTTGGACTTGCATGCTTGGATTGTTTTGGAGGGAGCTTGGACAAAGCTTCTTGGTTTAGGCTTCTCCAATGGAGAGGTAGGAAACCTTCTCCCTTTTGCTTTCTTATTGTTGTTGCTTCTATGCTTAAAATTGTAGAAAATGTATGTTTACCTTTGTGTGTTGTGGAAAAATGGATAGAATGCTTAAGGTGTAGTGTAGGAGAGGCCTATGGGAAAAACTCATGAGGGAGGCATAACAATAGAATAGGAAATTGTGGAGGGAGTTTGAGAGGGATGCCCATCTTGGGTAAGAATGTCTACATTCTTACCTTGTCCTTGAGGGAGCCATAAGAGGAGGGAGGTATAAGAGTTTGGGAGGAAAAAGGGGTACTTGAGGGAGGCATAAGAGTCTTAGGGGCTTGATTTTTATTGTGGAGGGTTTGGATGCGCATCTCATTTCAATGGGGAGGCATAAGGAAAACTTTCCCATAGTTCCTTCTCTTGTTGGCTTGGATGAAAGCCTTGTTATGAAATTTTTTGTGTTATTTGTGTTTCCTTTTGTTTCTTTTATTTTAGCTTTGAATGTTGTGAAGAAATTTGTATTGTGGAAGCAAGTGTTTTTGCCTTGAGTTGGAGGCCACCCTTTCATTGTGTTGTGTTTGGGGCTCGGGGGTCAATGGAGGAGATTGCTTCTCTTCTCCATTGAGTTTTGGTTGGGAGGAGAGTGTTGCCTCTCCCCTTATTTTGTTGTGAATCAAGAACTATGGAGGAGCCACCTTGTTTATATTTGGAGCACAAGAACTTTGTTATTGACAATGTAAAAAAAAAAACACCTTGTATTCGTTATCACCGAATCACAGCACCCCTGTGCATATATTTGAACTCACAGTGTGATTGGATAACATGGGTACTATCTCCAAGTTGTAGGACTTGCTACTTGAGATAGACCTCCAGAGAAAGCTGGTTCTTGCTCCTAAACTACCTGCCACAATCTACTCTAATGCAGGATAAACTAACTGTTCTAATCTAAATTTCTAAGGGACCAGGGAAAGAGAATACATAAAATGAAAGCCTACACTAAAGTGGTGATACACCAGAAAAGGAGGATGGGAGAGTAGTCTCCAAATGTGTGAAATACAGAGGCAAAGTGCACACTAGAAGAGATGATGACAGTTCTCCATAATCTAGCAAAATGCATTCACAGTAATATTTCAAGCACACACAATGATAATGAATTCCTGCAAGAACATAATAGATAGACTCAATATTCTCATAGAAGGATCAAAGGGGCAAGAAGAATGCAAGAAAGCACAGCAGGGGAAGATATATCCACAAACTGGTATTTTATTGCTTCATGATATGCACAGTTCAATCTATTACAAGATAAGGGCTTGGATCACCATGCAAGGAGTCCACTACAAGGGCCTGCAACACACTGGCTTCACAAAGCAATTTTGACAGAGCTTTGTTACCCAAAAATTCTCTTCTCTACAATGAGCCCAACACTCCAATTTATAGAAAAAATTAGAAGGAAAAGAGAAGGGAAAATGGAAATCCCGAAATCTGTCCTTCAACCACCTGTAAGAGGCATTAAATTGAGTGGAATGGGTAAACATTACTTGCAAAAGGATCCCCATACTGTCCCATATGCTGCAGCAGAGAAGGAATGATGACCATGCCTCTTAATTGCACTCCCAGCTACCAAATAAAACACTGTTCTGAACCCGGCCACGTTTTCTTAAAAAACCCAAACAATTTCTGATCAATCTTGAATTTATTGATTACTGTGCATCAGGATCAGAACCATGATTCCAACGGTACCAATTTGTGCGATTTCGTTGAGAAATGCAAAAGTTATGGCCTTCTGAGTGCAGGCAGCTATTTTGGGCCTGGCAGGTGTTTTCTGTCATTTGACGGGAAAGAGCATTGACTGACTGGAGCCGAATATGTTTCTTTTATTTAAATATATATACCCTCATTAAAATTAAGAAATCTAGTTTTTTTGGTGCAGAGGACGTCGTGCTCATTCCAGAAAGTTCAATTTTATGAAAATCAGAGCTCGGAGTCAAAAGTTATGGCCGTTTGAAGTTTCCAGACCAAATGTTGACTTTTCTCCCTGCCTTCGGCCATTTCGGATTTTTGCGTCCCACGCGTCCCTTTGTCCCATTTGGCATAGTGCTCCTTATGCTGATTTCAGGCGAACCGGCCGGTTCGCGCCCATTTGTCCCAAATGTCCCAGTTGTTTCGGACTGCTTGTTCCTATTTCGCCCGGTTCGGCCGATTCGCGTCCTCGCAGCCCATATGTCCCATTTGCTTTCGGACTGTCTGGGACAAATTCACCCGGTTCGGCCGGTTCGCACCCTTTTGTCCCAATTGTTCTGGGACAAAAGTTCTCATTTCAGCCGGTTCGGCCGGTTCGTGTACTTTTGGCCCGCGCGTCCCAAAGGTGACCCTCTCAGCAGTTAGCCAATTTTCTCTTTTCGGCCAGTTCGGATTTCCGTGTCCCGCGCGTCCTTTTGGCCTGGATGTCCCAATTGCTTTCAGACTGTCTGTGCTCATTTTGGCCGAACCGCGCCTTTTGGTCCCACTTGTCCCAAATGCTTCTAGGACTAGGACTAGCCATTTTTCGTGATTTTTTCTGGCCTGAGCCTGTTTTTTGCAATTCTTCTTACATTTTCTCAGAACTTGCTCTCTTCTACTTGGACAGGGGAGTTAGAAAAATATGAGGGGACCCTAGAAACATGAAATTTTTTGCCTTGACTCAATCTATTTGCCTGGGACTAAAGAATTTGATGCATGTTATCAAAATTACCTTGAGGGTGAATTTTGGATAACAGTATTTACCCACCTTGAGTGGAGGAAAATGTAATATTTCTTTGCTTTCCTTAGCTTCCATTATTGTAAATTGGTTTCCACATGAAGTAGGATATGTTGTAACAAGACTTTTAAGGAAAGTTGCATTGAAATGATAGTATTTCTTACTCTAAGATTTATTGGAAAGGTTGTTGAAATTTTTTTGTGGAATGTTGGAAGAAAATTACAAAAGAAACTATATTAAATTTTTGTTTGTTTACTTGAAAGTGATGTATTGAAAAGGTTGGAAACATAGTGCATTATCTCTTGCCTTGTTGATAAAAAGACTTAAGTTCTAAATAGTTTTATATATGCCAATTACGAAATCTATGCTCTAGCTCTATCAAGTTTTTTTTCTTTCTTCATTTATGAATCTATTACCAAATTATCGTAAATTAGTAAGGGAAAGGATATCAAATAAAATTGAAGTCCCATACAATGCCCCAATTAAATTGGTAAAAAGATATTTTAATACAAAGTTCTAGCTTAATAAGTTCATTAGCACATTTCATTAATAAGGTAAACTGACATTTTAAATATAATTCATATTAAAGTATTATTAAACTTAATGGAATTACTATTAGTAAATTTTAATATACCAATATACTGATTTTATTCTTATATATGTTAACAAAGTATATTAATAATTATATATATATTCAAACAATTCCTATTGACATGGCTGTAACAGGCCTGCACTTATCCTACGCATTAACTGTTCCTTTTCCATTTTTTTCCAAAAAAAATTATGCTTCTTGAATATTCCGACATGAAACAGACCCACCTTTATGAGATCTCTCTTGCTTCCACGGGCTGTATACTTTATCCAGCGATTTTTCTATAGAGAATCAACATAATAATTTTCATCGGGTCCCCGGGTAACTTTTCCACTGTCCCCCAATCGATTTTGATAAAATATCACAAAGGAGAATCCAAAAATTTGAAGATACATTCAATACTGAACAGACAACAACATAGCTAGACTGTTGTAAACGCCCCCTCTGTCCTCAATCATTTTGTTAAGAGTATATCAAAAGGAAGATCCTGAATTTATTGTTGCATTCGATACTGAATAGATAACAACATAGTTGGACAGATCGTTGTTGCAAACGCCCTCTCTGTCCCTTGAAACGAATTGAAGCGAAACATCTTGTAGGCGAGCCCCGAGTTCGAAGATGCACCCGATGCTGCACAGATAATAATATTGTTGGTTTGCCGCTCGCTCTAAGCACTCTGCTAGGTCTGCTCAACTGTTACAGGCCAGGGCCGAGTAGAATTAGACCATATGCCTGCCATAATCGCCTGCAACTTGTTTTAACGCCCCTCATCTACCTCCACGCAGCCTGGGTGAATTTACCAGTGTTTTGACTTACTGCCTGGTCGGAAACTTCGCCCTTAACTACCACTCTTACCTGTGTGGCCAGGGCAATTTAGGCACGACAGGCTGGTAGAGAAGATATGGTTTTAAAAAATAAAAATCTAAGTGATTTTTTTGGTGCGTCCGGTTAGGATTTGGTCAACACGCACAAGGGGATAGGGTTAATTGATGAGGTAGCAGCTGGTTGGTCTACCACGCCTCCCAAGCATAAATTCCCATCCAAAACTTGTAAATAACATATCATTTAAATGAGGTTAGGTGTGGGCAGGCCTAAAACATAGGTTCTCTAGATACAACCATTGCATAAAAGACTAACTAATACCTTATTACTCGTTTCTTAAAGTATTTTGTATAATTCATAGTTATACATACAAAAGGAATAGTGAGCAAAATTGAGACCTTTCTTAATTCTAACTAATATCACGTAATTTAAAAGTACTTAACCTTTTAGAGAGACATCTAGGAACATAAATCTACTGATTTCTAAAAAGTCAACAAAATAGCAATATATGTGTATTCTTTGTAACACATTTCTACGAATATATATATTAAAATATATCAAAAAAAAAAACCTTATTTGATTTAGTATCACCATGCGTGAAGCTGGAAATTCTCCGCTAAGGAAGAGACAAATACAACAAATATTGAAGTAAATCTCGAGTGAGTGGAATTGCGACAATCATGTAGTTCTTGTTTTGCGATCGGAATACAAAGTAAAATATTGAAGCTTATCAGTTCCCAAGATCAAGGAGGTCACAAAACTTGCAGATAAAATAAATCTAACAAGAACCACTACCTTGCAAAAAAAATAAAAATTGTCGCATTTTCGGGTTGTTTGTTTGTGTCGCGGTGTCATCATCGTCGTCGTCATCGTGAGTGAGCGTCATCTTTTCGCGGCATTACACTTTGGTATCAGAGCCAGGGGTTCGAAGCTGGGACCCTTGGGCACACGCAGGAAAATGCAAAAAAAATAGGAACATTCAACTTAGTACAGAGAGCTGATTCTTTTAAAATATAAAACCATAATGTTGATAATTATAGTAAACAGCAAATTTAGAAAACTGGCACAAGACCTAGAACGATGAACTAACTCTCACCTTGATCTGTGCAGGAGGCGCGGATTGGGTTAGGGGTCTCTTCATATAGACCTAGACATACCACCGCCAGAGCAGGCCATAGCAGCCCGTCTACCTCAGATCTTGCAGACACTCCAGGATGTCAATGTCGTTATACACGGAGAACCCTTGGGAGGACGAATTGCTAGACATAGTTTGGAGCCATCAGTAGATGCCCAGGCATCCCCTCGACACAGCGAGGAACACAGGGCAGAGAACTTCCGTGCGGAGTCGGCTAGGGCAGAGTCACCACAGAGAGGACATGGGGACAAGATTTCAGGACATAGGGACAAGTCTCGGAGCCCTAGACAGAGGGAGGAGCATACAGAGAGATCTAGGATTCATCATACTTCAGCTGCAGACCACATCAGGGAGATCCTGAAGCTACGACCATCTCACTATTTGGGTGATACAGGCGGTTTTCAGGAAGAGGCCTGGTTGGTGAGCTTAAGCGGATGCTTCAAGCTCTGCCCTTGTACTAGCAAGACGAAAGCTCGTGTTGCAATCCATCTTTTGAAGGATGGAGCAGGAGTCTGGTGGAGGACCGAGGAGTAGAAGCTCCATGTTGACTCAGAGACGATTACCTGGGAGCTGTTTGAGGAGCGTTTCAGGAGCAGGTATTTACCCAGGAGATTTATACAGCAGCGGATAAACGAGTTTCATGACCTCCATCAGGCATCGATGACAGTAGCTGAGTATGAGAGTCGATTTCTAGACCTACTCCAGTACGTCGACTATATGCAGGATGAGCAGGTACGGATTCACAGGTTCATCCGGGGCCTAAACTTGGATTTAGGTGGCGCAGTGCACATTCACTGCCCACAGACATTAGCAGAGGCCATGGAGAAGGCCTATATTGCAGAGGAGACACGGGGGAAGACATAGCAGGCTAGAGACAGAGTTCAGAGCCGTATCCAGCAGATGCAGGATAGTAGGTTGAAAGGGTCAGTTCCTCCTCCACGGGGTGGACAGAGTTCAGGGAAACCTTCATTGAGGCCACCACAGCAGCAGCAGCAGACCCGCCCACCTTACCGACCTCCTCAGAGATTTGATGCACAGAGATGACGTAGTATGGGACCTCCTCCTAGGGTTCTGTTATCCAAAATTCACCCCCAAGGTAAACTTTGACAACGTGCATCAAATTCTTTAGTCTCAGGCAAATAGTTTGAGTCAGGGCAAAAAATTCAAGTTTCTAGAGTCCCCTCATATTTGTCTAACTCCCCTGTCCAAGAGGAAGAGAGTAAGTTCTGAGAAAATGTGAAAAAAAGGTTCAAAAAGGCAAATAGGTCGATCCAGGAAAAATCATCAAAATTGGCTAAGTCCTACTCAAGGTCGCCTCTGGGACGTGTGGGACAGAAAAGCGCGAACCGGCCGAATCGGGCGAAATCAGCACAAACAGTCTGAAACGCAGTAGGGACAAATGGGACAAAAGTAAGCGGCGGGCGCGAAATGCCAGTTCGATAGAGGAAAAAATTTGACTAACTGCTGAGAGGGACAGTCTGGGACATTTGGGTCAAAAATACCTGAATCGGCCGGTTCGGCCGAAATCAGTCAAGGCAGTCCAAAACAAAGTGGGCCAAGTGGAACAAATGGACCCGAACCGGCCGGTTCGGCCGAAATGGGAACAAATGGTCCGAAAGCAAATGGGACATTTGGGCCAAAAATGTGCGAATCGGCCGAACCGGGCGAAAAGAGTCGAGGCAACCCGCAAGGCAAATGGGACGCATGGGACAAAAGGGCGCAAACCGGCTGGTTCGGCCGAAATCAACACAAAGAGCACTGTACCAAATGGGACAAAGGGACGCGTGGGACGCGAAAACCCGAAGGATCCGAGGACCAATCAAATCATTGCACGTGTCACAGGAGGAAAAGTCAACATTTGACCCGTGGAACTTCAAACGGCCATAACTTTTGACTCCGAGCTCCGATATATATAAGGATAGATATATTTAAATAAAAGAAACATATTCGGCTCCAGTCAGTCAATGCTCATTCCCGTCAAATGACAGAAAACGCCTGCCAGGCCCAAAATAGCTGCCTGCACTTAGAAGGCCATAACCTTTGCATTTCTCAACGAAATCACACAAAATTGGTACCGTTGGAATCATGGTTCCGAGCTCAATGCACAGAAATCAATAAATTCTAGATTTGATCAGAAATTGATTGTTTTTTTTAAGGAAACGTGGCCGGGTTCAGAACAGTGTTTTATTTGGTAGCTGGGAGTGCAATTAAGAGGCATGGTCATCATTCCTTCTCTGCTGCAGCACATGGGACAGTATGGGGAGCCTTTTGCAAGTAATGGACAACCATTCCACTCAATTTAATGCCTCTTACAGGTGGTTGAAGGACAGATTTCGGGATTTCCATTTTCCCTTCTCTTTTCCTTCTCTTTTTTCTATAAATTGGAGTGATTGGGCTCATTGTAAAGAGAGAGTTTTTGGGTAGCAAAGCTCTGTCAAAATTGATTTGTGAAGCCAGTGTGTTGTAGGCCCTTGTAGTGGACTCCTTGCATGGTGATCCAGGCCCTTATCTTGTAATAGATTGAACTGTGCATATCATGAAGCAATAAAATATCAGTTTGTGGATATATCTTCCCCTGCTGTGTTTCCTTGCATTCTTTTTGCCCCTTTAATCTTTCTACAAGTATATTGTGTCTATTTATTATGTTCTTGCAGGAATTCATTATTATTGTGTGTGCTTGGAATATTGCTGTGAATGCATTTTGCTGGATTATGGTGAACTGTCATCACCTCTTCTAGTGTGCACTTTGCCTCTGTATTTCACACATTTGGAGATTACTCTCACACCCTCTTTTTCTGGTGTATCACCGCTTTAGTGTAGGCTTTCATTTTATGCATTCTCTCTCTCTGGTCCCTTGGAATTTTAGGTTAGCATAGCTAGTTTCTCCTGCATTAGAGTAGATTGTGGCAGGTAGTTTAGGAGCAAGAACCAGCTTTCTCTGGAGGTCTATCTCAAGTAGCAAGTCCCACAACTTGGAGATAGTACCCATGTTATCCAATCACACTGAATGCTTAGAGTGATCAAACTAGAAATCTGATCAACATCCAGGGGTGCTGTGATTCGGTGATAACAGGTTCCCATCAGGACACAGGGTGCACCGAGAGCTCAGTCAGCAGAGACCTCAGCAGTCCATAGCCGGATCGTCAGGATCTGTATCTCAGTCATCTAGAGTACCAGCTGGAGCTGCTTCCCACTGGAGGGGACCAGGTAGCTGTTATGGTTGTGGTGTTGTTGGACATCATTGGAGAGATTGCCCACAGAACCCTAACAAGGGTAAGATGCAGAGCTCAGAGCCTACTTTTGGAGATATGGCACGAAGTCATCAGATCTACGCAGCGGTAGAGAACCGCCAGGCTGAGCACCAGAGTACTGTGATTGAGACGGCAGGTAGTATTGGTGGTATTTCCACCTCTATATTATTTGATTCTGGTTCTTCTGATTCTTTTATTGCACCATCCTTAGTAGAGCGTTGTAGGCTGGTGGTAGTTAGGCAGGGCCGTAATTGGGACGTTGAGATGGCTTCTAGAGCCAAGATTTCTGTAGACTCCTTAGTCAAGGAGTGTGTAGTGGATTTGGGACCCTTCACCACTACTTCTGATCTTCGGATCCTTCCATTAGGATCTTATGGCATCATTTTAGGCATGGATTGGTTGTCCGCTCACAGAGCTAGAGTGGATTGTTACCACAAGACTATTGCTTGCATAGATGATCTTGGAGTAGAGTCAGTGATATCAGGAGTTATGCGGGTCATATCCATTCGCACCATCTCCGCTATGCAGCTTAAGCGGTGTGCGCGACATGGTTGTCAGATGTTTGCTATTACGGTCAGTGACAGATCAGAGGATGAGTCCAGAGGACCTTCCCTCGATGACCATCCCATCTTATTAGAGTTTTCTGATGTGTTCCTAGGGGAGCTACCGGGATTACCTCCCCCACATGAGATCGACTTCCATATAGATCTGGTTCCGGGCGTAGAGCCTATCTCACGAGCACCCTATCGGATGACTACTCCTGAGTTATGTGAGCTCAAGTTGCAGCTTGAGGGTCTTCTAGAGAAAGGCCTAATCCGTCCTAGTGTATCCCCTTGGGGTGCACTAGTGATCTTCATGAAGAAGAAGGATGGATCTCTTCGGTTTTGTATTGACTACCATCAGCTGAATAAAGTAACGATCAAGAATCATTACCCCCTTCCTCGCATTGATGATTTATTTGATCAGATGAAGGGGGCTACAGTTTTCTCTAAGATAGATCTTAAGTCAGGGTACCATCAGCTCAGGATTGCGGAGAAAGATATTCACAAAACGGCTTTCTGTACGAGATATGGCCATTACGAGTTCACAGTGGTACCTTTTGGTTTGACGAATTCCCCCGCAGTGTTTATGAGTTTGATGAATGGGGTATTCAGGACCTTCCTTGATCGCTTCGTGCTTATCTTCCTAGATGACATTCTAGTTACTCACGCACACGTGAGGAGCACGAGGAGCACCTTCGCCAGGTTCTTCAGTGTCTTCGCGAACAGTGCCTTTACGGGAACTTGGAGAAGTGTGCGTTCTTTCAGCCTGAGGTGCAGTATTTGGGCCACATCATTTCAGGGGAAGGTATCGCAGTCAATCCTTCCAATATTTGAGCCATCATGGATTGGCTAGCACCCACTAGTGTGACCGAGGTGCGTAGTTTCATGGGCCTAGCAGGTTACTACAGGAGGTTTGTTCAAGATTTTTCTTGGATTGCGCACCCTATCACTTCCCTTCAGCGGAAAGGGAAGAAGTTTTTATGGTCTGATAGATGTGTGAGAAGGCTTTCAGTACACTGAAGGAGTGCCTCACAAGAGCACGTATTCTTGCAGTCCCAGATCCACAGGGTGAGTTCTACGTTTGCACAGATGCTTCCTTGGCAGGACTGGGAGGTGTGTTAATGCAGGAGGGTAGAGTCGTTGCCTTTGAGTCTCGCAAACTCAAAGATTATGAGCTCAATTATCTGACCCATGACCTTGAGCATGCAGCAATTGTACATGACTTAGTGCGGTGGAGACATTTTCTTCTTGGCCGGAGATTTACACTCAGGACTGATCACTTGAGTCTTTGCCACCTCTTCACGCAGCCCAATATCAACGCTCGTCAGCGGCGTTGGATGGAGTTACGCTGTGAGTATGACATGGAGATAGAGCATGTGAAAGGGAAGGAGAATGTGGTTGTAGATGCCTTGAGTAGGCGGAGACATGTGGCCATGGCCACCTCAGTGGGCACAGATTTGTAGAGTAGGATCTTGCAACAAATTCCTCATGATAGTTTCTACCTTGCAGCCAGAGCAGAGATTGATTCTCAGAGACCCCTTGAGGGGAGATTTGATGGATTTTCATTAGAGGCAGATGGCCTTCTCAGACATAGAGGTCGGATATATGTTCCTAGAGATGGAGGCTTGAGACATGACATTTTGACAGAGGCTCATCGTGCACCTTATTCAGCCCATCCCGGGGTGAAGAAGATGCACGCCACCCTGAGACAGTTGTACTTTTGGAGAGGACTTTGGAGAGACATAGCTTCATTTGTATCCCACTGTTTAGAGTGCCAGAGGGTGAAGGCCGAGCATCAGCATCCAGCTAGCCTTCTCTATCCTCATGCCATACCGGAGTGGAAGTGGGACACCATTTCCATTGATTTCATCGTTGGATTACCTACGTCGAGATACCATCACAACGCCATCATGGTCACGGTGGATAAATTGACAAAGGTAGCTCATTTCTCTCCAGTGAAGACCACCTATACAGCAAGTGCTATGGCACGAGTATACCTTGATGAGATTGTTAGATTACATGGGATTCCGCGGAAGATCATTTGCGACTATGACCCTTTGTACACCTCCCATTTCTGGACCACCATGCAGTATGCCCTCAGGACGAGGATTAATTTCAGCACAACTTATCACCCTGAGACAGATGGACAGATAGAGAGGGTGAATAAGATTTTGGAGGATATGCTCAGGATGTACGTGATGGATCATCAGTCGAGATGGGAGCAGTATCTGTATTTGGTGGAGTTTGCCTATAATAATAGTTTTCAGAGTTCTATAGGCATGGCTCCTTTTCAGGCATTATATGGTAGAGAGTGCAGGACACCTCTTAGTTGGGACAGGATCAAGGACAGGGTTTCTCTTGGGCCAGCATTATTACAGGACATGGAGCAGCAGGTTATATTGATCAGACAGAGATTGCAGGAGGCACAGGATAGACAGAAGAAGTATGTAGACCGGCATAGGACAGATCGCAGTTTTGAGGTAGGCACGAAGGTGTTCCTTCGTGTCAGACAGCATACGAGCCCTATCCGCTATGGAAAAGGTTCTAAGATTGCTCCTAGATTTGTGGGTCCCTTTGATATCTTGGAGCGCATCGGTCCCTTGGCCTATCGTCTAGCATTGCCACCTAGCTTATCGCGCATCCATGATGTGTTTCACATTTCTCTACTTAGGAGATATATTTCTGATCCTTCTCATGTGCTAGATTGGACCGCATTGCAGGTGCAGGATCAGGGGCAGGTAATGGTGGAGCCCGTATGTATTCTAGAGCGCAAGACCCTGGGCCTTCGAGGCAGAGAGATTGATCAGGTACGTGTTCAGTGGGAAAGGTACAATGAGACTGCAGCTACTTGGGAGGATGCTACACCATTGTGAGCTCAGTTTCCACACTTATTTTAGTGACTTCCAAGAGGAAGTCTAGTCTAAGGGGAGGGGGATGTAATGCCCACTTCCCTATGACACTTAGTGGATTATCATTTTGAGTTATGCAGACTTTTGGATATGGACATGACTTATACTTATGTTGATTAGCATGATGTTTTGTGAATAGATGCGTTTGGGTTATGATTGGATTTTTTTTTCAGTATGATCTACACTGACTCATGGACAGACTATTTGATACTGATATTATTTTTATATGGATATATTGCATGTGTTCTAACATTGGATTTCTTCGCCATGATAAGTAGAATGTAGTTTTTGAATTTACATTAATATAACTTTGGATAATGATTGAATGCATGATTAAGTTGTGATTTAAACCTTGAAATAATGGATAATTGAATTACGTATAGATGTTAATAAATTTCATACATATGGTTATTTTGGACATTTTGACATGGCCACAAGGCCGAAGGAGGTATTTTGTATTTTGTAGGAAACACCACATGATCACAACCTAAAGGGGGATTGGGAACCAAACACAACAGGATGTCGGGTGGTTACAACTTTTAGTCGTCAAGGCAACTAGTGAATTGTATTGTGTTACTTTAGTTTTCTTTTTTTATGTTGTTAAGAAAAATTTCCATGAGGGGGAAATTTTCTAATGTGACCAAGGGATTAAGAATTTTAATTACTTTTTTTAACTTGCTTTAGTAGGTGAATTCATTTGTGATATCTTTTTTTAAATTACTTTTGCTAAGTATGTTTAGATTAATTTAACACCTTGTTTTAATTTTTAAGTTTTGGAGGGAAGTCTAGTGGGTGTAATTAATTTTGATGGTTGGCTCCTTGAGCCTTGTGTTTTCCTCTTGTTTTGAATGTTTTTTTTGAGTGTTGACCACTCCAAGTTCATTGAATCTCGAATTTGATATTGAGGGCAATTTTGGGGGACTTGTGGGACAAGTTAAACTTGTCCCACACTTCACAAAACCCCTTACCAACCATATCTATGGGTTAGGAAGCCAAAAAGGGGATTATTTATTGTTTTGGGAAGGGAAATGTGACTTTGGAGTGCACTTTTCTTCCATTTGCATTTAATTGTGCCTTAAGGCACTTGGGAAGGGATAGATGTGGAAAGAGATGTCATTCAACCCAACCACCCATTTATTGTGTTTTTGGGAATTGAGTTGACTAAGGGAGGTGATCTTGAGGATGTGAGATGTGGCATCCTACATGGAGCCACATCATCCTCACCCTCCCCTTTTGTCTATTTATGGGAACTTCCTCTCTTGTTGAGGGGGTTGGAGGTTTTTTTTTAGGAGATTTTTTTTTTCCTTGGGAGAGAAGAATTGGGGGGGAAAAGAAAGAGGAGCTTGGACTTGCATGCTTGGATTGTTTTGGAGGGAGCTTGGACAAAGCTTCTTGGTTTAGGATTCTCCAATGGAGAGGTAGGAAACCTTCTCCCTTTTGATTTCTTATTGTTGTTGCTTCTATGCTTAAAATTGTAGAAAATGTATGTTTACCTTTGTGTGTTGTGGAAAAATGGATAGAATGCTTAAGGTGTAGTGTAGGAGAGGCCTATGGGAAAAACTCATGAGGGAGGAATAAGAGTAGAATAGGAAATTGTGGAGGGAGTTTGAGAGGGATTCCCATCTTGGGTAAGAATTTCTACATTCTTACCTTGTCCTTGAGGGAGCCATAAGAGGAGGGAGGTATAAGAGTTTGGGAGGAAAAATGGGTACTTGAGGGAGGCATAAGAGTCTTAGGGGCTTGAGTTTTTCTGTGGAGGGTTTGGATGGGCATCTCATTTCAATGGGGAGGCATAAGGAAAACTTTCCCATAGTTCCTTCTCTTGTTGGCTTGGATGAAAGCCTTGTTATGAAATGTTTTGTGTTATTTGTGTTTCCTTTTGTTTCTTTTATTTTAGCTTTGAATGTTGTGAAGAAATTTGTATTGTGGAAGCAAGTGTTGTTGCCTTGAGTTGGAGACCACCCTTTCATTGTGTTGTGTTTGGGGCTCGGGGGTAAATGGAGGAGATTGCTTCTCTTCTCCATTGAGTTTTAGTTGGGAGGAGAGTGTTGCCTCTCCCCTTATTTTGTTGTGAATCGAGAACTATGGAGGAGCCACCTTGTATTTACCCACCTTGAGTGGAGGAAAATGTAATATTGCTTTGCTTTCCTTAGCTTCCATTATTGTAAATTGGTTTCCACATGAAGTAGGATATGTTGTAACAAGACTTTTAAGGAAAGTTGCATTGAAATGATAGTATTTCTTACTCTAAGATTTATTGGAAAGGTTGTTGAAATTTTTTTGTGGAATGTTGGAAGAAAATTACAAAAGAAACTATATTAAATTTTTGTTTGTTTACTTGAAAGTGATGTATTGAAAAGGTTGGAAACATAGTCCATTATCTCTTGCCTTGTTGATAAAAAAGACTTAAGTTCTAAATAGTTTTATATATGCCAATTACGAAATCTATGCTCTAGCTCTATCAAGTTTTCTTTCTTTCTTCATTTATGAATCTATTACCAAATTATCGTAAATTAGTAAGGGAAAGGATATCAAATAAAATTGAAGTCCCATACAATGCCCCAATTAAATTGGTAAAAAGATATTTTAATACAAAGTTCTAACTTAATAAGTTCATTAGCACATTTCATTAATAAGGTAAACTGACATTTTAAATATAATTCATATTAAAGTATTATTAAACTTAATGGAATTACTATTAGTAAATTTTAATATACCAATATACTGATTTTATTCTTATATATGTTAACAAAGTATATTAATAATTATATATATATTCAAACAATTCCTATCGACATGGCCGTAACAGGCCTGCACTTATCCTACGCATTAACTGTTCCTTTTCCATTTTTTTGCAAAACAAATTATGCTTCTTGAATATTCTGACATGAAACAGACCCACCTTTATGAGATCTCTCTTGCTTCCACGGGCTGTATACTTTATCCGGCTAGTTTTCTATAGAGAATCAACGTAATAATTTTCATCGGGTCCCATGGTAACTTTTCCACTGTCCCCCAATCGATTTTGATAAAATATCACAAAGGAGAATCCCAAAATTTGAAGATACATTCAATACTGAACAGATAACAACATAGCTAGACTGTTGTAAATGCCCCCTCTGTCCTCAATCATTTTGTTAAGAGTATATCAAAAGGAAGATCCCGAATTTATTGTTGCATTCGATATTGAACAGATAACAACACAGTTGGACAGATCGTTGTTGCAAACGCCCTCTCTGTCCCTTGAAACGAATTGAAGCGAAACATCTTGTAGGTGAGCCCCGAGTTCGAAGATGCACCCGATGCTGCACAGATAACAATATTGTTGGTTTGCCGCTCGCTCTAAGCACTCTGCTAGGTCTGCTCAACTGTTACAGGCCAGGGCCGAGTAGAATTAGACCATATGCCTGCCATAATCACCTGCAACTTTTTTTAACTCCCCTCATCTACCTCCACGCAGCCTGGGTGAATTTACCTGTGTTTTCGCTTACTGCCTGGTCAGAAACTTCACCCTTAACTACCACTCTTACCCGTACGGCCAGGGCAATTTAGGCACGACAGGCTGGCAAAGAAGATATGGTTTAAAAAATAAAAATCTAAGTGATTTTGTTGGTGCAGCCGGTTAGGATTTGGTCAACACACACAAGGGGACAGGGTTAATTGATGAGGTAGCAGCTGGTTGGTCTACCACGCCTCCCAAGCATAAATTCCCATCCAAAACTTGTAAATAGCATAGCATTTAAATGAGATTAGGTGTGGGCAGGCCTAAAACATAGGTTCTCTTGATACGACCATTGCATAAAAGACTAACTAATACCTTATTACTCGCTTCTTAAAGTATTTTCTATAATTCATAGTTATACATACAAAAGGAATAGTGAGCAAAATTGAGACCTTTCTTAATTCCAACTAATATCACGTAATTTAAAAGTACTTAACCTTTCAGAGAGACATCTAGGAACATACATCTACTGATTTCTAAAAAGTCAAAAAAATAGCAATATATGTGTATTCTTTGTAACACATTTCTACGAATATATATATTAAAATATATCAAAAAAAAAACCTTATTCGATTTAGTATCACCATGCGTGAAGCTGGAAATTCTCCGCTAAGGAAGAGATGAATACAACAAATATTGAAGTAAATCTCGAGTGAGTGGAATTGCTACAATCATGTAGTTCTTGTTTTGCGATCGGAATACAAAGTAAAAGATTGCAGCTTATCAGTTCCCAAGATCAAGCAAGTCACAAAACTTGCAGATAAAATAAATCTAACAAGAACCACTACCTTGCAAAAAAAAAAATTGTCACATTTTCATTTTGTTTGTTTGTGTCGTGGCGTCGTCGTCATCGTCGTCATGGTGAGCGAGCGTCGTCTTTGAAAAAAAACTTGATATAATTTTAGTGATTTGATTATTGTGAAAATTGCTATATTTAACTTTTTCAATAATTGCATAGCATGTGCACCATGTTTCAAGACCAAAGTGGATGCATTATTCCTCTATTTTTATGAAACGAAAGATATATATTTTTATAATATATTAATTTAAAATGTTATAAGGTAAAATGGAGGTGTAGTTTATTGAAAAGAATTTAATTTAAACAATAGATTGAGTGATATGGCAATTGAATTATTAAAATTTTTAAAGTTGTATATATTAAAGGATATTTAACTATCAAATGTGTTTGGATCTAGTGTGAATAATTCACAATATTATTAGTTCCTGCAACCCTCTAGAAGTATATAAAAACTGTGATATATATTAAATTTATAACAATAAAAAATATAAAATGGATAGCTTAGATTGTCATACTTATTAATCTCATGTATTGTAAAATAATCATAGTTTATTTAATAAATATGAAATGATGTTGTTGATATTTATAACAATACACAAAATATAAAATGGATCATTTAGATTATCATACTTGATTTCTCTTATTGTACAACCATAGTCTATTTTATAAACATGAAATGCTATTGTGGATATTACACAATATTTTACAATATCATTTTTTATAGATGCAATTTAGCTATAACGTCATATTTCTAATACTAAATCATAGATTGAATATTGAAGAAACGGTGGGCTGTAATTTGTAAATTTTAAAATCTTAATTATCTTTCAAATTCTAGGATAGTGTGGTTTATCCACAATTATTAGTTGTGTAATATAAATTTCCTACTAGTGTTTGAAAATGTCACAAATGTGATTTTTTTTCAATTTGGTTGGTTTGAAGTCGGGAATTATAAATAAAAAATATTTTCAAATTTTAAGCAAATTATTCACAAATAATATTTGAATGATTATGTGGATTATTGCCAACAATTTTTTTGCAACTGAGTTGCTACATTTTTTAATATTATATTACTTTTTAAAATATTATTAACACTAATTAGAGTAGTTATATTATCGCAAATAAAACTTATTAGATTTTGTTAGTATAAATTTTCACTAACTATAGTTAATGGGTGAATTGAATTCCCCACAATTCATATATTTTACATTTTTTCATTATAAAACTAAATCAAATTTTTAGTGATGTAGATTAAAATAAGATTTGTTTGAACTTCAGAAGTGGAGAAACAAAAGGAAATCATGATACCTTATTTTGGGGTTGTTTAGACAGTTCATTATTCTAGTTTCAAAAGTTCCTATTATTTTTAAAACCTCAAGGAGAAAATGTGATTAATCTAGTATATAATGTTAAGAAAATGGATATCCCACATTTCTAAAATTGAATATTTCAAAATTGTGGAATATCTACATGGTATTTACAAAGGTAATTCATTCAGTGTTGATAATTCACATTTTTTCCACAAAACCAGTATTTTGTGGATAACATTGTGGATACATGAGCCTACTTCTAGTAGTGCACCCTAGCAGCCCAAAGTGTTGAATTGAACATCAGATGCTAAAATCTTTGATTATCTTTGAGTGTTCTTCTGATAATCCTTAAAAGGTTCTTGTCAGTACTTTCAGCTAAGCCATTACCTTGTGGGTAATAATTAGATGAATAAAATAATTAAATTCCATGGTTGACAGCCCAATATGTTATCTTTGCACCAAGAAACGCTAAAGCATTATCTGATATGATAGTTTTCGGAACACCAAATCTACAAAATATTCTTTCATAAAAGGATAGAATTGAATATTCATTAGCCTCCTTCAAGGCTATTGCTTTAGTCCATCCTCTAAAATATTCTGTAGCAGTTAAGATCCATTTGTGTCCTTTTAAAGAAGGTAGGTTTATCATGCTAATAATGTCAAGACTCAACTACATAAAAGTTTGATCAACTGAAATAGGTTGTAATGGCAGCGAAGCTAAATGTTCTTTTCCCATAAAGAAAGCACATTTTTTACACTTTTTGATCCATTCAAAACAGACCTTGAATATGCTAGGCTAATAGTAACCAGCTTTCATGATTTTTACAGTTGTGGTAAGTGTTAAAAAATGTCCTCCTGCAGGTCCTTCATGGAATTCTAATAATATTTTCTAAATTTTATCATAGTCAACACACCGTCGCAAGATTCCTTTTATATCTCTTTTGAACAACACACTATCAATAAAGATATAAGGTACATCTTGTAATCTAAAAAATATTCATTTATTTTTTTCCATACCTTTCAGATAGGTGCCATGTTGTAGATAGTTAACCAAATCAGTCATCCATCTTGATTCCTGAATGTCTGGATTAAGCTCAGGGTGCTAATTTTCTTGTTGAACCATGATTTCTAATTGCTGATACACAATTTCAGCATGTTGTTTTCAATCATCTGGTTCTGTAGCTTGTTGTTTTTCCATATCAAAAATTAGATGTTCACATAAGCCTTTCCCTCAAATAGTCTTAGCAACCTGGATATGAACATCATATTCCATGACCTTGGTTATCCAATTTGCTCTTTTCCCATTCAATTCTTTATTTAGTAAGAAATCTTTCACACTTGGATGAGAAATAAGAACATGATTTTTTTTGTTCAAAAGCATGTACTTGAAATTATTTAGTCCTCTGACTACCAAAAGTACTTGTTTTTCCAGAAATGTGTACCTTGTTTCATAATCATAAAATCTCTTTCCAAAGAAAGTAATATGCTGCTTAATATTTTCATTATTGACCTAAGTTAATATAGCTGAGATTGTTTCAGCTCCTACAAGTGCATACATTGTAAAATATTTATTGAAGTTTGGAATTATAAGAGTACGATCTTGAGAGATAGCTACTTTGATTGATTCAAATCCTTCTCTCCCTTCATTGGTCCAAGAGAAATTTTTCTCTTTCTTTAGCATAGCTTTCAGTGGTTTAACCAATGATATAAAATATAGAACAAATCTTCTAACAAAGTTTATTTTTCCAAGAAAACTCTATAATCCCTTCTTATGATGAGGCAATGATAACTATGATATGGATTCAATCCTAAAAGGATCAATTGCTAATCCTTTCTTGGAAACAATATGGCCAAGCAATTTACCTTGATGTACTGAAAAAATAGACTTAAGTGGATTCAAAGATATCCCAAATTGTTTGCATAACTGAAAGGTCTGCCTTAGATGTATCAGGTGTTCTTCTTGATTTTTTGAGATCATGACAATATTATATAAATAAAATAGAATGCATTTAGTTAACAAACTCTGGAAAGCCATGTCCATTACACGTTCAAACATTGCATCGGTGTTTGAAATACCAAAAGACATCCTTTTGTAAGCATAAGTACCCCACTAGGTGGTAAAAGTTATTTTATATCTATCCTCTTCCCAGACTAAAATTTGATTATATCCGCTATAACCGTTCAAGAGAGATAATCTACCTACACTAGAAACTGTTCTTAAAATATGATCCATATTTGGGAGTGGGTAATGATATTTTAATGAAGCTTTATTAAGATCTCTTAAATCTATGCATAATCTGATTTCACCATTCTTCTTCCTAATAGGAACAAGATTAGCTACCCAACTTGAATGCTTAACTAGAAAGATAATACCTGATTCAATCAATTTAGATAATTCTTTCCTCATTAGAGGCTCTATTTTGGGGTTTACAAGCCTCTGTTCTTGTCTAACCAATTTAGAATTTGGCTACAATTCGATAGTATGTTGTGCTAAACTGGGATCAAACCCTTTCAGGTCTTGGTATTTCCAAGTGAAAACATCTTTGAACTCCTTGTAAAGATTAATAAATGACTATTTTTCAGTTAAGGAACATACCTTTCCAAGGATTAACTTTTCCCTTCATCAACTGAGATCTCTTCATAATTATCAGCATGGGTTGACATCTTAGTCTTGACCTTTCTTAACTGATCGATAATGCTGAAGATGTCTTCTAATGTAACCATACCTTGAGGTAGTTTATTTTTCTTTGACTGAACAATATGTTCACCATATAAGTGTTGTAATTTATCTTCATTAACTATAGAAAACTCAGCATCTTGCTGTAAAAACCTATATATTTGATCATCACTTTCAAAAACTTGCCAATTCGAATCATTATCAGGTATCAAGGGCCTGAAAATTAGCTTTATATGAGGTTGAATTTTTCTATTTTCAATATTTTCTAGCATTTCAAAACTAGCACCAACTGCTACAAGTATGTCCGCATGCTATTTTCAGCTCTAGGAATGGACTGAATGTTAATAACATTGAAATCTTCCATTAAGTCTGAAACTCTGTGTCTATAAGATTTCATTAATGGATTCTTACAAACAATAAAATTATTTACTTGATTGATAACCAACTCAGAATCACCAAAGATTTGTAATGTGTTGATACATTTGTTTTTGGCCCAAAGCAAGCCAGGAATTAATGCTTTGTAATTAGCTACATTACAAGTGCATGAAAATTAGAGACTCAATGCTGAGAAATATTTTTCATTTGTTGGGGAAGTAAGCATTAAACATGCTACATGTCCTTACTTGTTCTTAGCTCCATCGAAAAGAAGCTTCCAAATCCCTTCTATGGAATCTTCTATTTTGGATACCAAGGGAAGTGGTGTATTTTCATCATGTATATAATACACACCAAACAGGTGTTCTTGAACTTCCTTAAAAGGATCATGAACATGTTCTTCCACTGTATTTTCATCTATAAACATGTTAAAAACACCATCTAATGTTGAAACCTGAGCTACCTCATCAAATTCAAAATGATATAAGGTAGAATAATTAGCCACTGCATTTGGAGAGTGAGGCTCAATGCAAAATCTGGCCAATGGTTCTGAATTGATAGTAACTTTGTTGTCCTAACAAGTAGTGAAAAATAAGAAGGACCAATATGAAGAGAGATAACCTCCTGTCTTTGATGTGAAGTCTCTAGATAAGCGTAAAGCAAAGTATGGAGGTAAATCCACAACAGTAACATCTTGTAGAATACGAACATTTGGGAAAGCATGTAATGTTACCTCTAATTTTTTGATTACACTAATTGTATTAGTTGGAGTTCCATCAAGCTGTAAGACACTTTTTCTATAGGCTCATACTGCAGACCCAATTTTTCTGCAATTTCTTTTGGCATTACTGTGCTACTTGCGCCACTATCCACCATGTAATTATGAACTAGATGTTTTCCAATAATCAGTGATAAATAAAATGGTTGTGGCTTCCTGATTTCATGAGCATTCAAAACTTTCTGAACCATCCACTTAACTTCTTTAATGCAGTCTTGTTTTAACATTCCAAGGACCATGTCTTCCTTTTGAGCTTCCTTTTTCTTTTGTTTTTGAAGAAATTTGCAGCTTAGCTAGTTCATGAGAAAGAAAATATGGTTGTCCAGGAATACTTAGAGTGTCCCACATCGAGATGTTAACGTTATGCTTTTTCATTACATCAAAAATGTTAAAAGAAGCAACATTTTTAGAGATAGATTCAACTTTCTTAGTGCAGGCCTTAGTAAAAACTGATTTTGCTTTAGTTGCCTTTGATATATGAGGTATAAACAATTTTCTTCTGTAAGGCTATGGTTGTCTTTGTTGTTCTTTATCAGTTGGAATACTTGCATTTTTTTAGGAACAACATGATTGTTTCCTAATTTTTGGACTGTAGATGTTGTCTTATCAGTGAAATTAGGTAGAACATGCCTATTTTTTTATTTTTGACTTTCAACATATTTTCCTTGAGCCCTAGTAGTGACTGCGATGAAATCCTCCTCATTAAAAATGACTAAATTCTATTCAGTTGCTTTCTAAACAAGACTTTCTTGGTACCCACTCTCCATTTGAGGCATGAACAATGTTTCACATTGAGGTTGTGCAACAAGATTTGGATTTAGAAAAGCATTTGGGCAACTTGCAGCTGAATGAGGTTGATTGCAAGGTTGGCACCACTCTTATGTAGCCATGTTAACTGGGACTAAAGCGTTAGATGAACTATGAACCTTTGGGTCAAATTTTCTTTATTAGTAAGGCCGCCTATAATTTCTATTTTGTTGGTAAGGCTGCGTGTTTTGTTGATGTTGCTTATTTTCTTGATAAGGAGCCTAATAGGGTCTACTAGGTAATGCAAGCCTATTTTCAATTAAAGTCAGCTTATTTCCCATAGTTTGCAAATCTTTAAATACATTATCTAATGGGGCTATAACAACAGGTTCTATGATTGTAATAGGCTGAAGAATAGGTGCTAAATCTATCAAAAAAGGCATTGAAGGCCTTGGTTCTAATTTTCCAGCTTGAATAAGACTATTTTCAGCTAGGATGGAAATATCATAGGTTATTGGGAGTTTCTCTCTTCCCATTGACTGGATCATAGTTGAGATATCACTATTTAATGCCCTAAGATAATAAAGGAAAGTGTGATCAGCTTGAGGCTTGACACTTACTGGAATTCTTTCCCAAGTTTTGGTAAAATGGATATTGAAACTAGACATAAACTCATTAGGAGCTCTTTTAATGGTAGACAATTGTCCTATGAGAGATAAATGATCCGAATATCTTGAAATTGTTTTAGCAATTTATCACGCATTCATCCCAATTTCTTATGAATCAAATCTCTAGATTTTTATACCATTGCACGGCTTGCCCTTTAAGAGATGGAGCTAAAGGTATTAGGCTACATCCTTATGAGTAATATTATGTACTGGCACATAAGGTTCATGCAAACATTTTTAATGTGCTCTATAGGTTGTCACATGATTTTCACCAGTGAATGATGGAAAACTTTTCATGACAACATTAGGGATGTCATGGTAGACTGGGATTACTAATGAGGTGTCATTAGTAAAGGGTCACATAATTCCTTGGTGGTTGAATAGACACTTGAAAATTTGAATGTTAATAGAGAAATTGATACATGGTGAAGGAATATCAATAAGAGGATGTCACAAACCAGGTCTATTATAAGGTAAATTATACTAACTCTTCTCCTTCTAGCAGAATTCAAAGGTAAGAGATAACACAAGAGGGATTCCTCTTACCGATGATGGTTGTAGGCACTTTAGGAATGGAACATTCGTACAAACTGAGTCTAAAACTCAACGTTACAAATTTGCATAAATATCTTAAAATATTACAATAATTGTTGTAGCTTGCCCCTCCTAAAAGTAACAGCTTTTTGATTTGTTGGATTTGTTTTAGATCTTCTATAGATAGTATAAACTTGCATGCCGGATCTGATTCATGCTCCCCACCTGGGCATGCCCAAACTGTTATCTCTTGAACGTGCACCCCTGTAGAGAGAGGTTACCAGTTTTTTAAGATTTGCAACAATTGATCTCCCTCTGTTCGTTAGATACACTAGAAACACATCAGGTTTGGGGGTTTTATACCTAGTTAGTGGTTGAGTATCCAGTATCAAGGCCATTTTCCTTGTGATGTATCCTAAATTGATCTTTGGCATTTAATGGGCAAAAATATGACTATAAAATAATTAAAACTAAGGTGATACACAAATTTGTAATGAGGGTTTTCACTGGAGTATATGCAAAATTAGATATGAAAGGATTCTTATGACATGAAACAAATTTTTTTTTTGTATAATGCTAAGGGAAAAACAATTTGAGGTATTGAAGGGAGAGTTATAATAACAACAATAATGCTAAATAAACTAAACCGCACTTAATATCATGCAGAAATTACTGATTTTACAACAGGGGGTAAGATGATTAATTAGGGAATTTGCATTCACAAGATAATAGAATATACATAAGACACAAATTGATTGGGGGAAAGAAGAAAATACTTCACACTGGAAGGAAAACGGGCAAAAAAATTTGCTTTAGTACTCCTATATCAAAATATTCCTCCCCTTTTCTCTGACAAAAGCACACAATATATAGCAAAATAAAATTCACCCCCTTCATAAGAATGTCTATAAGGTTTTTTGACTCGCCCCAGGCATCTTATTTTCATCCTATATTTAACAATAGAATAAAGGAGTAGAGTAAAAACTAGATCATGCAATTATAAATAGGAATTAATAGTTATGAGTGCCAAGATAGTCAAAACGAATAGTGGACGGTCTATTTTAAAGAAAACAAGGGTAGTGAATAATTTGCTAATAATAAGATTACTTTGTGGCAAGCTCTTTCCTTGGGCACATGTGAATTTGTCTCCTTGTTGTTCTACATCTAGTAGAAATGAAAAAAATCAACTCTCTGTTGATGGACTAAAATAATTGCAATATTGCCAATACTAACATCCAATGTGTGGGGACCACCTATCATGTTACCACATGTTCTGATGTTGACATCTCTTGGCTTTGTAATGGCCACAAGGGTACATACGGTGAATCAAAATCCAACCTCTGAAGTGAGGACAACTTTTTCACTTCACAGGTTTTGGCCACCGTTGTGGAATTAGAAAATATAAAAAGGTGTCAACCATTTTCCAGCACATGCATTAAAAACTTACCACCTTTGATCAATACATGCAAGTGTATATTGGTTGGATTTTGCATATAGTTTAAAATCCAATTTTTTGGTGATATTCTGGCCATGGATTGCGTCGAAACTAATGTTTGAAGAGGGTGTGCACCATAGTCTAAATTGAGTCAATATTTCAATGATTAATTGGTGACATGTGGGCTAGCCCCTTCTCCAGGATGAGACAACCCTTGGCACGTTGATAGATGCATATTCTAAATTTTAACCCTAATTATGGGTTTTGGGCTCACCACGTATATGTATTTCAACCTCTAGTTCAATTGGGGTTCATTAATAGATTTTGTCGATCTATTTAAATTCTAGATTTAATGATCGTCACTTGTGTAACTTGATGTTTAGGGTTCCAATTTGAATTTGAATTTGATCAGTGATGGTAATTTGAGCTTTTAATTGCATTGAATTACTAACTAGATTATGAGCCTTTGATCGTTTTGCACAATGTGATCTTAGCCACTGGTTTTAACTAGGCATATTCCTTGCATTAATTGGGAATTTTTGGTTTATCCATCAACCATTCTATCTCTATCTTATCTGATCACAAACCATCAATTTTGAACCTCTGGTTAGGGTTTTTTACAGGTTTGGCTTTGATTAAATTTGTTGAAATTTTCATGCCTTTGATCTCCACAACGGATCAATCTCTGAACATTGATTGGCTAACTCAGTATGAGTTAGGTAACTAAAATAGAGGTGGGTGAGTTTTTAAAAAATGCTTGATCTCTATCATTTTTGGTCATTTTTTGGTTTTGCTCGGAGAGAGCCGCAAAGACATGGAAATTTTTTGTGTAGACCACCATTGTGATAATCTATGAAGCTTGTTGGCTCTTCTGTGTAAAGGAGTCTTGTATCTTAATCTTCTCTTGCCCCTGTATTTTCTTTGTAGTTCACTCTTTTTTCAGTTTTATGAGGTTGCGTGTGTATTGATCTTTATGTGGGTTCAAGCTCAATTTTTTTGAAAAGATCTCTGTGTCTTGTGAAGTCTTGTGAGGATTTCTTAGTAGACACCATTCTTTGCACTCAAGCTCTACAGATTTTTCTGTAAATGTTCCTCTGTTTCATGGGGGAAGTTACATCCCAAAACTCCTTGGGTATCATGGTTGATTCATCATTTGCACTTTGGTCTTCGAGAAACATACTGATGATCTATTTTTTTGTATTTTCTATGTGATTTCATGGCTTGGTTCTAAGCTCGGGTCTCTATACCTTTTCGGCCTTCTTGAGTCTGTTCGAGATCTCTAATCAAGCTGGTTGTGGATATTTTCCACCAATGTTGAAATATTCGAGCTCGAAAACTTCATTATTCTTTTTGGTCTCTATGAGTTTGGCCTGCAAAGTGGTCGTCATATTCATCAGATCTGAGTTTCCTGTAGCATATTTTGAATATTGTTTTTGGGTTTCTTTATATTGTTTGTGGCTTGGCCATTTCACTAGATGAGCTCGAAGAGCCTATTTGTGGTTTTACTTGTTTTATGCTCATGCATTCTACTTAAAAAAAGCTTTTAGAAATGCCATTCTGTTTTTGCACGGTGAGTTCCTTCTCTTATATTAATGGTCACTATTTATATATGGGTTCAGTTCTGTCCAATAATGAAAGATTTGATTGATTTTGGTTACACTGGTTTGAGTTCGAGATTTTCTTCTAAAAGTGTGTCTAGTATGTGAAAATCTAAAGACCACCATTGTCGAGGTTGTGAGGATTGATCCTACTCTGTAAAATAATCATTTTTTTTTTTTTTTTATCTTATTTGATCAATATTAGTTTCTCCTTTGCTAACGAATCAATGTTTTAGATCTGGCATTTCACATTGTGGGTATTTACTTATTTAGCTCTGTCTATTTGTCCTTTTTTTTCAAATTTTGATCGCAAAAAGTAAAATCCACCATTAATGAATTTGAAGCTCTGGTTTCTTTGATTTTCCAACTGTATAATTTAGGCATATCTCCATATCTGGATACTCATTCAATGTTTTTTTTTTTGTCAAAAGCCAGGATATGTGTTTTCTTTTGTATACCTGCAACTACATTTTCTTCTTGAGTTGTTATTGCAACAAAATCTCTATTCAGATTTTTAAATGTTCCTTGCAAGAATGAATTTTTTTTTTGAAAAATATTTATATACCCATGTATTTTTCAATTTTTTGAGGGAAGCTTAATAAGGTATCACAACCCAGACTTAGGGTATCTTCCCTTTTGATATGGGTACTGGAAATTATCACTCTTTTGATTCTGTAATCTATTCTTGATCCATGAGATCTTTGTATGTGGTATTCTGGAAAATTGTAAGTGGTTCTTCATCCATGTAATACCATTCTCAGGCATAAAAAAGCCTTTGATTCAGATTTGTTTTTTGAAATACTGTATTCTTAAGAGTTTCTTTTATATTAGATACTTATTTCTTTAATAGTAGTATTTCTAGCATGTTGGAAAACTTTTGAAATGTTGATTTTCCATGGTGAAGCCTTGGAATTTTTTTCCAGAATTCTTCTTCCTTCCTTTTTCAGTTATAGTAGTTTTTTTTTTCTGATTTAAAATACAGAAAGTAACACTTCATCTAATGAAGTTGATTTGGTAGTTTGAAAACTGAAACATAATAACTATTTATCTTGATCATGACATCCTTTTTTCTACTTTTTTGTATCACTTACTTGATTTAAATTTTCTTTTAAATCGTGTGTAAATTTGAAAAAACATGATGAAAAAGTTGTAAATGTTTTTTTTACATGGCAAATCCATGTGAATTTTTTTCCAGAATCTTCTATTCATTCTCTTTTATTGTAACCCTTTCTTTCTAGTTACATCAGCTTCTTAAAATCTGATTCTCTCCCTTAGTTGCAAACTGAAAGTGTACTTCTATTTTCCATAGTCCTTCTTTGTACTGTAACTTCTTCCATTTGTAGAAAATATTGAATTTGAGTTATAATAATCCTTCTTTCCAGCATTTACTTTTACTTGTCTATCTTTCTTGGCTACAACCTCTACTTGCACACTTAAGAAAACAGTTTAGAAAATACTTAGGATTTTTGGCCTCTGTGTCCATGTTGTCTTCTTTTTTTTTCTCTTTCTTCTTTCTGAGTGAGTAAAGCATGTATGTAGTTTGATCTTCAAGTAAATTATATCTCCTAGTTTTAAAGAGATTCATATGCATGAACTAGGATAGTAAGGAATATGAATTGATCTCTGAGCTCATAACTGACAGTTCATCTTTTCTACTTTTTTAGGTACAGTGACTTCTACAATGAGATGAAGAAAGATAGGAACAAGAGTGGAATGGAGCTACTTTCGATTAATGAAGAAAACCTCCAAGGCAATGATGGGTTCACTCATACTCCTTTACTTTTTTTTTTCATGCATGTGTACCTCTTATTTTAGTAGTGTACTTTACTTTCAAGTTACATCCCATGGCTTGTGTAGGAACATTTGAAATTCCTTATGAATAAAACATTGAATTATGTAAATGATTTGTATATTTCTTTTTCATTTCAGCTTTCTGTATGGATTGCATGATGAACTAAACAACTCATTAATATAATTGAATGTCTTAATCATGAAGGAAAAAGAACATTAATGAGAACTTGTAAGAATCAGGTAATGAACTCTAATTTCTACAATCTGCACTTATGTTTGTCTATCCCAAAACTAAAAATTTCACCTATTCTATAATTTGGTGACTTCATCAAGACAACACAACTATCCTTTGGGGCCTTCTGTTCTTTTACTGAAGATAGCATGAAATTGCAGACTATGTGATCTGTTACATTTTGTAATAGCACACATAGCTACAGATTTCATTTAATCATTAACTAATTCAGTAGTAACCAATAATATAAAACTCCCTTAGCTTAGGTATACTTCACCAATGCCTTTCATCGTAAAGACGAAGCTTCGAGTTGCCCATTTTTGCACAAGTGCAAAAATTGTGAATAGGTTTTTTAGAGATTTAATGCCATTAGAATAATAAATTAGGAAATAATTATTAAATTAAGATTTTTTTTATAAAAAATATAAAAAATTCAAAGGAATTGAAAAATGAATCTAGCTTTGGGAGTAAGTGTTTTAGAAAACATCAAATGCCAAAAAATTTGACAAAAGATCTAAATAAGATGGATTTTAAAGGGTAACTATTGACAATTTTTACACTTCTACAAAATGGGAAACTCAAAAACTCATTACGATGGACAGTATTGATGGAGTGGACCTAAACTAGGGGAATGTATTATAGTTTTAATCATGTTTTCATTTGCATTAATTGATTATTTACATGTAATATGCAATTATGTGTGCTGTTACAAAATTTAACACCTCAACATAGACCTCATTCCATGTTTGTCTTCAGTAAGGAAACAAAAACACCCCAAAGGACTAACGTATTTCCTTGATGAAGTCATAATCACAGTTTAGGTGAAGTGCTCAATTAAGGAACAACAAATAGAGTTCCAGTTTACAAGAAAGAGAGTTTATTATTAAGTTACAAGTATTGAAAAACTATTTATTTTTGTATAGAAATACATTTAAGTATGTGTTTGAGTTGTTTGTTTCGTTATACAATCAATATACATAAAGCTGAAAGTAGACATAAAATATTCAACTCAAGTTCATAAATTAAATGTCATTTACTCATGAAGAAGTGCAATCTTTCCCACATAATCCATGGGATGTAACTTATAAATATTGAAGAAAATATGCATGTAAAAAAGCTAAAGCTAAAAGCAAAAGAACATAGAGAAAACCCATCATTACTTGTAGTATTATGTTGGTCTTCATTGATTTGTAGCTTCTTCATCCTCTTCTCCGCATCATCCAGTTCCATTATTATCCCTGAGAAACATAAACAGAAATGTCTTCAAGCATTGAGATAAAGAGTTTAATCTATATACTTATGCTAATAGTTTCATGCAATGAATCAATTGACATCAAAAGCATAAGGTACATCAGAGACAAATACAAGATTAACAGGAACAATATTCAACATCAACACATATGATTCCTAGAATCATTCTAGAAAACAAAGAGAAAAAAAAAACTATGGAAAATAAGAGAGGCCAAAAGGCCTAAATATTTTCTAAATATTTATTTAAGTGTGTAGACATAGGTAGAAGACTAGATAGCAGAAATCTTTTACAAAATGTTACTATACAAGAAGGAAAAAAAAAAATGAAATAAATCCTTTCATCAAAGGTTTCATCATATTACCACCAAGTCTAAATTACATAATGAGTATAGGAATCTATAGAAACTATTCCAAAAAGCAAAAATATAGAAGGAATATTATAAAAGAAAGGTAACAAGCCACTGAAATCAGAAGTGAATGAAAAATACAAATTGCTACATCATAATCATGCATTACAAAGTAGAAGTGTATCAATATATGCATGACTATAATAAAAAATTAAGAAGCTAAGTAGAAAGCATGAATCAAGAGTAGAAATAAAGAATCATCAAGATGAGACAAAAGTTCATCTTGCAAAGTACATATATGATCAAAGCACATGCTTCAGGGGATCAAGACTGAAGAATCAGCTGAAAGAGATTTTCTTATACATTCACAGTGAATAAAAGAAACATATCATTCTAAATGCTAAAACTTTCAAAGTTGTCAAGAGTCAAGCATTGTCCAGAAGATCATTTACATACAAATAATTTCATAATGAGTTGTTGGAAAAGAAAAGGTACAACTATGAAGAAAACATAGAGTTATAGAATGACAATTTAATAATACTTTCAAATGATAGTATTTTCAGATTTCATATGCTCCCATTCAAATAGGTTTTGATCAATTCCTAGTAAATTATTCCAATCATGAAATGAAAAGTATCCAAGAAACAAGGGTTTTCATGAGGCTTTGGTAAAGAACGTGATCCTTTAGATATGAAGTCATTCAACTAAGTGAAGGTACAACCAAATTACCTAAGATAATCATACGCATGATGTATTTCTAATAAAAGGTGAAGGAAACTATAGTAACACAAAGAGAATAGTTTAGGATAAAATTAAGTGTTGATACATGTTACAATAGATGTAAGTACAACATCAAAAACTGAATCAAGATTGTAGAAATCTTGTTTTTAAACAAAAGACTATAATCCATACAAAATGAAGTTATACAAGAGAAAATTTTCAAAGGAAAAGGAAGCTACAATGATTAAATTATAAAAAAAGTCACTTTGAATGATTTAAATGCAATCAAAATATCATTCATCAAGTTTCATCTAGTTGGATAACTCATGCAATGAACAAAGCTTCATAGATAATAAAAGATCGAATTGTACCATGAACATATTTCACCCAAGCGCTCAAAGATAGGAAACAATGGAAATTCTTATATCAAAATATATTTAATTCAACTCATATTTTTTGACATAATGAAGCTAGTGCTAGAAGAAAAAAGTTCCAAAGTTTAGAAAAACATTACTCACAGGAATTATTGATGATCACACAGTGCAACCAAAATTAGAGTACATAGGTATTTTAGCACATCAAAGGTAAGGAATTCATTTATCTACAGATAAATTTGTACAAGCTACAACTCAGATATATCCACACTCATAAAAGTTCATCCATAAGTTTCAGGTATAAATAAGATAAGGTTTCCTTTAGCAGGACATATGAACATAGAGAAATCAAAAAATACAAAAAGGATGAGTATCCATGAAATTATAATAACAATATGTCTCATATCAGCTCAAAATACATGTTCAAAGATGCATCGAAAAAATAACTCACCAACAGAAATCAAACATTACACAAATGGAAAAGCTCATTTTCAGATCTAGAGCTTATGCATAGAAACACAAAGAATACTGAGAATAGTAAATAGAATAGATCTAGATGACAAGCGCAAATGTGTTCAAAGTGGTTTTGAGAGCTCAAATAAATTCAATGTGATTAATGCATTACATAATCGAAATGAAAGGATATCATTAACCATACAAACCCATTTCGGGTTTTTAAGAGTTATCGACATTTCATAGTCATAAGTCAAGAGGAACCCTAATCTACTGAGTTTTAAAAGTGCACGGCCAAAATTAGGAAATTCGAAGAAAATACAACAGTCATCTACAAAGTGCCTCAAAGGAATAAAACACACAATCAAAACTTTTGAAAAATCCTCAATAGATCTCCATATGGAGTAAAAGTTATCAGCAAAGTGGCAAATAGAGAAAAAAATATCGGCTTTTATACTCATGGACAAACATTATTCAACCGCATATAAGGAATAATTCGAGCTCAAAGTATAATTTAAAATGGAACTTAGGAAAAAATTTACAAGGTTATCAGTCAGGAAATGTCATCAAGACAGCGCCAAATGACAAGTTCGGAACCAAGTGCCAAGAAAAATTCATACCCAGTTCATGAGGTCAACATTAACACAATCACAGAAAAGAATCACAAAATGAGCTCGAATGAAAAAATTAGTAAGCAACCATATCAAGACGGGAAGATCCTTTTATTTTCTTTCGATTTAGGGTAAGAAAAACAATAGATCAATTTGAAGCTAGATTTCGGAACATTTTAGAAAATATCAAAACGCAGTTTAAAGGCCTTCTAAGTTTCGAAGTAGAACCATTTGCAATGCTCAAAAATAGAAAACTCACCTTTTGAAGAAAATGACAACCATGAAAACTCTTCTTTGGAAGCACAATTGATATAGGGAGCTCAAATGATCAATAATGGTGACCGCCATTCTCAGAAAACCGTAGAAAGATAGTATGGATGCAAAAGAATAGATGAAAGGTCGAATATCATCATAGAGGACGCAATGGTTCTCAAAATCCTGAACTAGAGTAGATATAATGAAATATATAAGTATGAAAAGATATAGAGCCTCGTGAATCGAGGTAGAAACCCAAAATAATCAAGTTGCAAGTCATATTAATGGCGGTGTACAGAAAATTTGCTAGGGCTTTGCCCGCAAGGTGGAAAAATTCAAACAAACTATTGATCAGGGTTTGAGTTATCTTACTCTCCCACACTCAACCAACCTTCCATCTAACTCAACCTGAATAAAAGATCAATGGTCAAGGGATAAAAGTACCAAGATCAATGGTTAATAGATCACCAACCATATTAATTACAAGGTCAAAACCCTACCTTAAGCAGAGATAAAGTTTATATCAATGACATACATGTAAAACGACAGAGATTCAAACGGCTAGGAATCAATCACATAGCCACTAAAAGAAACCATAACCAATGCAACAATAATCCCTTAGAAGCTCAAATGGTTCGACATGAATAGGGTACAAAGATCAATGGTGCCAAGATAAAATTTCAATTAAAACCTTCCAATCATCTGCATCTACCCAGATCGAGAGCTACAAAGGATCAAAGGTGAACAGATAAAAAGGTACACAGATCAATGGTCCCCGTGAAAATGAAGCAACTCAACCAACATTCAAAAAAACCTAACTACAGTTACCGATCCATTGAATGCCACTGACAAACTTTTTTCGAATGGGTTGATTCATCATCAAAATGGGACCAACCACATAATAGTTCAAGTAATCATTTCATTCAATTAATCAAGTACAAACCTTAGTTCGAGTACCAAACAAAATATCAATTAAATACTTATTGAATGCAAAAATTCATATACTTAGGCCATACAAATCAAATGGGGGCCAAAGTATATATTGTATGCAATGACTAATCAAAGGGTCCCATTACCTAATGTCAAACATAATATTACCCATGATTAATCAAAATGTAGTATATGATATTCCACTCGAACCAAAAATGCCATGATTATAGTCAATGACCTATTGTCTTAGCGATAATTATTAGGGTGGTCACTTTACACACATGATTTCCCCAAAAGTGATTCCCATATATACCTTGCCAAAGATAATTACCTTAATTTTTATCAAAACTATCCTTAGTCTCCCAAAATGTGGTCAATGGCAAACATGAATATCAGCCAAGTGTCACAAATATCAAGTGGGTCCCCGCATTGGGAGAATTAGAGTTGAATTAATTTTACTAAGAGGGAGAAGCATTATTTTTACTTGCGGAGGAGCATCTTTCATGTCATCCACTAGGAGACAAAGTAGAGGAAATACAAAGTTGTAGCAAGTACACATCAAAGGTGGTCCCCACATCATTTGGTATGCATGGGTGATTATTTTTGCAAAGTATTGTAATAAAGGAATATTTTTCTCAAACAGAGATGTTATTTTTGCATGTGCAATCCAAGCGGAAAAATTTAAGTGCTAATTTTAAATTACAACTGGGTCAATTAGTGTCACATCAAGCACTAGAATAAAAAACTTACATGCACATTGGAGTAGACTTACGTAGAGAAATAAAAATACTATTATTAGCCAATTATCATCTATTTGTTAGAAATATATCAGTGAACTGCGGTTTAACTGGGGTGTATTTTGGTAATCAAGGCTATTAATTCCTCATTGTATTAGCATGGGTATTTTATTCCTTGATTTATTCATGATAAAGGGATAAAATTATCATGCATGGGCGATTAAAAATTTTAGCCTATTTTAAGGATAGGATGGGTGGATAGTTTTGCTAAATATTGTGTGCAATTGCAAAGCACAGAGAGGACATTTTAGACATAATTTTTTCTTGAACAATCTTACAAAAAACCATTTTCTTGTTTAGTGCAATATATACCATTAAAATGTAGATAATGTCATACTTTCCGTGAAATAGACAAACATGGTTGAGTGTTGTTGCAGTGTTGTGAAGCCCACACCATAGGTAACAAAAAAGAAGCAAGACATATGTATTGGACCATAGTCAGCATATGCCTTTTCATCAAAGGTGAAGCCAAGAAAGAAAATATTTAATGTATTGTAAATAAAATAGAATAAATAATGAGGAAATTTATTTCAATCGAAGTGACGAGCACCGTCAATCCCGTTTGGATAAATTATCAGCATTCCCTTCTTCTCCTTGAAAACACTTGCGAAACACATTAATGAGGCAGGAGATCAGTCCTACATGTTTTAGTGATTCGAGCAATTCATATTTTTTCGGAGGCATTGGTGACATGGCATTAATATCAGGGCACAAATGAGGAAACGCAAACATAGCACATAAATTTTTTTGAAAAGACACTAATATAATTTGTTTTCCTTCAAATGATATAAGGTTTCCCTGGGTAACAATCTCCTCATGCAACCACACAGCGAGCTTAGAAAATAATTACAAGTATTCAACCATTCCACATAATATTAAAAAGCCATATTGAGAGCATGCATCTTCACCTAATTTTGTGAAAGCTAGCTTTAGAGTTTGTTAAAAATTACAGCACTTACCTTCGCATCGAAACCCCATGATTTTATGACATTTCTCCTCCCTCTTTTCCAATGGATTCTAGAACCAGACTCTCAAAATAATTTTACTCTCGTGCCGCAATGTTGGTGGATCCCCAACAACAAGAGGTGCATCCAGAGTCACCCAATTTGTCTTCTGTTAAGTATGAGATATCCAAAGTATGTAGAGTTAGACTGAGGGAATAGAACACAATTATTTCCCCATGCTGCAGAGGCATTCCTATATGCAGAACCAAATTGTGGTGTATATGGGAATGATCAGATTCCAGTGATGATTTTGGAAACCTCACAGGATCTACTCTCTCATTTTAACGATCTCTAGAAGCATGCAAAGCTTTTTCAATTTTTAAAACATGGAAGGATCTACACATTCACATGAAATCGAAGTTGTACATACAATTTCTATTTGTAGATATTTTGGTGTTTTTAAAAAAAAAAAAAAACTAAATACCATAACTAATGAAAATTTAATTAGGTAATCAATACCATAAATCATGGTCAACAATAATTACTTCTAGTTGAATAGTTGAGTGTCATTAATGACATAACAAATTTTTATTGGATGACTATCCATCTTAATAAAATTAATAAGTAAAAACAACTAAAATCTATAATAGCTACGTATTAAATAAGAAACATTGAAATTGAAAAAGAAAATTCGAAATTAGTTTTATTTTTAAAAATTTTAATTAATATTTATAAATATAATTTTTTGGACCGAAAGGGAAACTTATATGGTTAGATATGATTGATATATTATATGAAGGATTTAAATATATTTTGTGTAATGTGCAATTCTCATATTTAGAATTTTAAATTACATTTACTTATATAAGATATAATTTTATTTTGAGAGTTAATTTGGAATTTTCATATTATTCTAGTGTAATATTCTCTCATTTGAAATTTTATGTAAAATGTATTTATAATATAGACAATTTATAGCAAATTATTTTCAAATAATTTAGATTTTCCACATAGATTATTTGGAGATGGTGGTTTTCTACACATTTAATATCTATATAATTAATTGTGGAACATCTATACAACAAGAAAAAACAATGAACTAATTATAAATATGCTAAAAATATTCAAGAATTCTCTAAAATTGTAGAATAACCTTGTTTCTTATGGTGATAATTTAATATTAGTCATAGCAAATTATTTGGTAGTACTATTTCAAAACATATATTGTGTAATCTTACCACTAATGTTTTTAAATAATATTTGTAATTTATGCTATAATAAATATATACTATTTTAGACAATTATCTTTTCACACAATTCTAATTTTCATTTTCTATATGTTTCATAAAATAGGTAAACATAATAGTTTTAAGGATAATATGGTATTTTCAAATTATTTGATATTAAATTTCCATAATAGTATAACTTTATATTATTTGTTTTAAAATATTCACAAAGCGTAATGTGGTAGATCAAATTTTAGTATAAATTTTATTTTATTTTCTAAAAAATGTAGATTTTCAATAATGAAGGGTTGGATATGTGATTTCTCTATGAACTATGATCATTGTATGTTAATTTTGGAACGTCCACAATACTTCAAAATGAAGAAATAAAAAATTCATAGAGATGCTACAAATATTCCACAATTCTTCCAAATTGTGGCAAGTTTGTTGAATAATTCTGGTAATAAATACTTGTTTGTTGTAGTGACAGGGTGCAATTTCAAGAGATAATAGTTGTTGGAACGCCAGGTATTAAGGGAGTGAGGCCTATCATAAGTATGTAATGCCCCGTTCGGCGTGTACCCTAGTTCTTGTCGCAATGACACCTTTGTGTGTGGACTGTGTAATGTCCTGTGCGTTAACCTATTTAAAGAAGGATATCACATCAGTATGCCATTGCTGTATTCAATTTCGTTATTGCCTTGTGACCTTAGTTGACATTTATTGGTTTGACAATCTTACCTTGAGTTCATTTGATCTTTGACATAGTCGATTGGTTTCAAGTCTTTATTCTGTCTTTGTGATTTCAATAAAGTGGTTGCAGTTATGATATGCTATCATATCTTGTGGTATCTTGTTGATATCATGTTAACTATATCTAAGGACTTCAATTTTTTTTCCTAAGGTAAGACTTGACGTTTCTAAACAATATAACCTAGAGCTCGACTTCGACATAAACCACAACCTAGGCATTATATTAATCAAGACCCATGGAGTCAAGATCATTGTGAGATTTGACATGAAGCTATGTTTTGGAAAATAGCGACTTCAATGTTAAAAGGAGATTTTAAAAAGGGTCACAGATCCGATTGGAAACATAATTTAAATTGGAATGTTAATGTCTTTTGACTTTGTTTCCTTGGTTGGCTAGAGGTGTGTGGCTTTAATAGCCACCTACCATTGCATTAAAAACCCCCTGCACCTTTCTTGGCGTGTTTAAATTTCCTGGTTGGTGGCCGCACATGCCCCATTTATTAATTTTTTTTTACTTGCAATCTGTTGTCTCTCGTAGTATGCCTGCTGTCTTCTGCCCTGGCCGCCTGAGTTGTGTGGTGAAGGGATTTTTGCTTGGTGTAGCTGCTTGGTCTCATTTTTTTTAATCAAAGCTCTTGCAAATTGGTTCTGTGTTGAGGAGGGGCGTGGAAAATTTCTGGAGATACGTGGTGGGTTCTAAATCCCTTGCTTGGTTGCGTTTCCCCTTCTTTGCTGCTTCTCCTTCCCTGTTCCAAACGTGTAGGAAAATGGAGGTTAGGCACTATGAAAAAAAAATGGAGTTTGGGCGCAGTAATGGGTTGATATAGTGGTTAGAAGAAGCTACACGCTAGGCAGCAGGCATGTTTTAGAATAATGGAGGCCTTTTTTGGGCACTTCCAACAAGCAGGTTGTCCAACTTTATTGTTATCTGTTCTGTATCGAATGCATCCTCAAATTTGAGTTTCTCCTTCAATATATTTTATCTAAGTCGACTATGTGACAGTGAGAGTGTTACCAGGAGACCTGATGAAATTTATTGCTAAGTTTCTCTATTAAGACCTTACTTGTTTTATGATGTAACTCATGGAAGAGAATCTCATAGAGACAGATCTGTTTCATATCAAAATTGGGGTTGGTAAAAGGAGTTTTATTTTATTTTTATTTTTTTCATGGATTGATTACACATGTTCTGGACACTGGGATATGGCCTGAGAGGAAGAGCTTTAGTGATCATAGTTTTGGAATTCGATCGTACGATATATCATGCACCCCAACACTCGATACCGGATCATTGGCCACGGATTTTTCATTGATGTCAATCTCAATGAGATACTTCCTTAGTTCAGTACCAGTTTCTATCGTGAAGAGATTAAGCAGGATCGATTGATTCAATTCTTCTAATTTAGCAGTGTCTATCTGCAAGGAGGATTAGGGCTTGAGTGGTAGGTAGGCTACGGGTATTTAATATCAAGAGCACTTGCAACTACTTCATCGTCTGACAAATATCCTTTCCAATGTTGGGTAATGTTGCTTCACGTCGTTGGAGTAGATTACGCGGAAACTGTTTGATAAAAATGCTTCAGAGAAATTTTGCTTAGCGTGGAGGATAAAAGTGATGTTAATTGAAGCAAGCTATAATGGGTGAAACTTCCAATGGTAAACATGAATCAACTTTGATTTTAGTTTCTAACATTATCTCTAGCCGTGTCAAAACTGGTACAAAGTATTTGCAGAGTGCAGTAACAACACAAGTGGAGTAATAGATTCGGCAGCAACTTCTAATTTGATTGATTATCTATTATCTGTGAATTGCATGTAATAATGATGCTACGGGTTAATAGTCTTGGAGTGGATTTGAGATTTTGAACGTTGTAAAAAGGTGCATTATTGTAATTTGCATTCAACTTCGTATTTATGCTACAAAGTTGACTTGGAGACTTCTCATTAAGGAGTGTTTAAAATTGACTGAAGATGGAAGGAAATCACCAAGTTTTCAAGCAGAGGAAATGTGAAGAAGGTAGATGTGCTTTTGAATCGGAGGAACATTTTTGTTTGCTATCTGTGTGGGTTTTGTTACTCCAATGGGAAGGTGAAAGTCAGACTTTTGGGTGTGCTCCTGGCGCTGCCATGAAGCTTGCATGAGATATCTACGTGCTGAGGAAAATGAATGTTTTTGGAATGTGTTGTAGCTGCTGGAGCGTTGGTTCGATGTGGATGCATTGAGGAAGCCCCAAACAGGCATGATAAGACTAACCCTCTCTCTTAATGATTTATTTCCTTTAGCATTTGGATAAATCGACCTTTGCAATTTTGTTCGACTGTTGTAGATGTGGGTTTCTTTTAAGAATTTTTATGTGTTTTTGTTTTACTAAATAAATAGCATTTGGACTCTGGATATTATATAACATGCATTTACATATATTGACTCTTTCTTGAAAGAGATGCCCAGAAAGAGATGGGTTCCAAATGACTTTTAATCATAATTGCATGAACTGATATCTCTCCCCCTTTACAGTTTATCTTATTTACTGTTTGAGTAGAATAAATATCTACATCAATTCTTGCCTACTGATCTTATAATGTTGGTTTGTCTTTTTGCCTTGATTATTCCTTTGAATGATGGTTTCTGTAGAAAATAGGATGGAGCGTGAATGAGGTTTATAATTTTTCTTGTATTGTTTATATTATGTAGAACATGGATTGAAAAAGGAAATTTCCGATATGGACTGTATTTGGATTTTACTGTGGTTTTATAATAATATAAAATCCCATTAGGATTTGGGGCTTCTATTTGGGAAGAGTCATACTAGTTTTATTGGTCTTTCTAGATAGCTCCATCTCATCTCATTCGATTATCATTTACCTTGGGGATTATTGAAAACCCCTCACTAGGCCCTCTGCTATTACTATTACTATGAGCTTATTATTAGATTGGAACCCTCCTGAAGCTTGCGTTAATGGGTTTTTCTATGACCTTTACGAATATGTTAAGCACACAAGTCATTATCCTTTGTGGATAATTCTTTGGCTTAATTTTGAGGCACTACTTGGATCTTTGAATCGGTTAAAGTAATATTGGATGCATCGAACTCTCATGAATGACGAAATTTTTCAAGTTTGATTGATATGTGATGTTCTCATGCATATGAATTCAGGCAATGCTTGAAATATGAAATTATAAATTTATCTTATACTTTGACCTTGAAGCTTGTCGAAAGAATTTTTGGTAGGAAAACAGATGAATAGGGAAGTTAAGATAACTACCCTAAAATGGAGTCATGCATAGCCTTAAGTAAAGGTGACAGCTACCATAATGGGACTGTGCATACCATGTATGACAGTAAGGATATAAGTCCACCTGAAATTATTTAAATTCATTTTATAGTACAATAATTAATACCCCGTAAATTGGGGGTATGCAAGTGGAGGTTAAATTATATAACATGATATATTATGTTATCAGGTAACCAGTAAGGATAAATATTTTATTTTCAATACTTGGTTAACGAGTGGAATATTTTCTGGCATTTACGATGATTATTATGTTAGCTAAAAAAAATGATACTTGCATCTCAATTGGGAGTTGAGATAATGTTGATACTTGTATTTATAATGGCTTGGACCGCGCTTACTTATCTTAGTTAGTCAAATGTATCTTTGACATATGAGCAAAACATGACAATTTTTGTTGATTGTAACTCATTCCAATGAGTTGGACCCTTGTACTAATAGAAACATATAAAGACATGGAATAAGCAACCAAAAGGATACCTAAATAATATATGAACTTGTGGATTGGTGGAATCTTTGTTAACATAAGTATATCCTTAAAATTGTGAGATAAATATCCAAATTATACTTATATATCATTGGTTTTCTATGAAGGTTTGATACTTGGGTAATATCAATGAATAATATAAGATTGATACTTGTATTTATTATATAAACTTAATGTCGTTGGTGCTTTTATTTAATTGAAAGATAATATTGTTGGATACTTATATATGTGAAGTAGGTCGAGGGTATTAGGTGAGCGTTATTATTATTACTGTAATTTAAGTATGATTTATTGCATGGTTAAGGTTGTTTATCTAGTCACTTGGAATTGTGTCCTTATGTAAGCAGATCTTAAAGAAGTGAACATTAATGAGTAGGAAATGTATTATCATGAGATGTGCAGTTAAGTTTTTAAATGTATGTTAGAAATTTATTTGATAAGGAGTATTGCAAACTTTCATTTATTTAGATGCTAGATGGCATAAATTCTTAGGTGAGGTTTATATCTTATCATGCTCAGTTCACTCTATTAAATATTTGTGTAGATGGATTATGCAAGTAGATTAAAGGAAAAGAGTGTAAAAGTTTCATCAGTTCAAATTATGAAGTTCTTTGTAGAAAGTTCAATGCATTGTAAATTTTGTAACTTTGCTTGCAAGGAGTTTAGAAGATCTCTTGTCTTGGTATGTTTGGAAAAACTACGCGGTGAAGTGTTCTTTCCCTTTTGTTGTTAGAATAGTAACTTACCTTGGTGAGAAATGATATTCAATCATTACATTGGCATAAGTATTGTAAAACCTTGATTTTGAGAATAAAGTGTTAAGTCAAAACTCTCTGACACCTTGTAATGATGTGATATAAGTAAAATTAAATGGAGTGGTTAACCGTTATAGAAGTTAACTAAAATATATATATATTTAGATAAATTAATGTAGAGATGACTTACTTGAGAACAAGAGACTCCTGAAATGATCAAAGGTGAAACTATCCTTGTAAAGTAAAATTTTAAAAATTTGATATCCCTAGCTAAGCTAGTGAACACTACCCCTTTTGGGTGAACTCTTAAACAAGCTTAAGGGAAAACAATGGTTAGTTTTTGGAAGATAATAAGATTTAGCAAGTAGGAGAAGACTTTAAGTGAACTACTCTGTAATGTATAAGAAAATAACTCAGTTGGTAAGATGAATTTTTGCGAATCATATATTGAATCTTTCTGAAATAGTCTGAACATAAGTCATGAGTTAAAGGGTGTTTTATCAAAATAAATAACCTTCAATCAGATTTCTTACTGTGGCTTGCCAGCTGAGAGGTGAGAGTTTCATGTGGTAGGACTTCTATGTTTTTCTGTCAAATAGAAAAGTGTATTATCCTTTTGGGTGTGAACGCTTCCGTGCTGACCTTGTGGTCATCCCCGTAACAAGTGGTTCCCAGAGTTGGTTGTAACCTTGTGACGACATGTTGTGTCGTGTTATGTGTTGAAGCAATTCAAAAAAAATTATCCTGTCTTTTACTGTGTTGTTCGTGTGTGTTGATTTTGAGTCGTTACAACATTTTTCTTTATTATCTTAGAGCTTTAAACAATGATATTTAAAACTATGATTTAGTATATGGGAGGAGACACTTTCTCCTAGCATCTTATGACATTGCCATTAGGGCTCAAAACAACCTTATTCAATCTGGGAAATTGGCACCAAGGCGTTCAATGCCTCTTATAGAAAATTTGTTACCTATTCCATAGCCAATCACCATTGTAGAGCATACTATTTTAGCTCCATCAGATGATGTATTTAAAGCTCTGTAGACTATTGGTAATAAATTTGCATCAATTAAAAAAAATTAGCTCAGCCAAGCATGCCCTATCAAGCTCCTTATCTATAAAACCAACATGGTCAACAGAATAGGAAGCCTTATCAACAAAATAAGAATTATAGACAGTCATATCAGCCAAGGAAGTTTGACCTGAAAATACCTACCACATCCAGCACTCTTATCCCAGCTAACATGGTTGCAGAAGAATGGTTTCACCTTGCAATCAACATCATTCAGCTCCCAATTATCCAAATACATTCCGGAATTTTAAGCCTTGTTGCACAACCTCAACCTAAAGCATTATTCAGGCCTCAAATGGGAAAGTAGGTAGCAAGAAGCTCATATTGAGAAACCACTAGAACAAAATCTAGTCAGCTTTAGAGAGGAATATTTTATTGCAGTCACAAGTAGGTCCCATGAAAAGGATCAAGAGAGAGAAAAATAGCAAAACAAACATGTTCTGCCCATAGTCACTGATAAAACAAAAACTGTAGGTCAAAAAATAGCTAATAGTTTTGTTTTTCCTAAAAAATCAGCAAGTGGTTCAACTCGAAAAGACCAACAAAAACAATTACAAGCCTGATCCCAGAAGACTCTTCATACCTTAGATTTCAAAAGTTGCTGAAGCAGAGTCATTTTTTGCTAAAGATTATGTTAAAACGTTAGAAGTTGTTTCAAAAATGGTTACTTCATTTAACATTGTTGATTTAATGAAGAAGCATAATGTTAATAATTAAATGTGGGACACTTTAAGTATTCTAGGACAATAATAGTTTACTTTCTCATGAGATTTCTAAGCTATAGATTTCATAAAAAACCAGCAGAAAAGGAATCCCAGAAAGCAGACATGGTCCTTGGAACAATGGAGAAACATCACATTAAAGAGGTTAAATGGATAGTTCAAAAGGTATTAAACGCTCATGATATTAAGAAGACACCACCATTTTATCTATATCTAATTATTGGAGATCATTTAGTTCATAACCTACATGGTTGACAGTGCTGCAAGTAACATAGTTATTCCAAAAGCAATTGTAGAAGAATTAGTCCTGTAGTATGAGCCTACAAAGAAAATCATGTTGCAGCTAGATGGAACAGTAACCGACACAATTGGCATCATCAGAAATCTGGAGGTAACTGTTATCCAAAATTCACCCTCAAGGTAATTTTGATAACATGTGTCAAATTCTTTAGTCCCAGGCAAATAGATTGAGTCAAGGAAAAAATTCATGTTTCTAGGGTCCCCTCATATTTTTTTTAACTCCCCTGTCCAAGTAGAAGAGAGAAATTTTCTGAGAAAATGTGAAAAAAATTGCAAAAACAAGCTCGGGCCAGGAAAAATCACAAAAAATGGCTAAGTCCTAGTCCTCGCAGCATTTGGGATAGTTGGGACAAAAGGGCGCGAACTGGCCGAAAGGCTGCCAGACGGTCCGAAAGCAAATGGGACATCCGGGCCAAAAGGACACGCGGGACTCAGAAATCTGAACTGGCCGAAAAGAGAGAAAAAATTGGCTAACTTCTGAGAGGGTCACCTTTGGGACAAGCGGGACAAAAAGACGCGAACCGGCCGAACCGGGCGAAATGAGTCAAGGCAGCCCGAAACAGTCTGGGACGCACGGGCTAAAAGTACGCAAACCAGCCGAAACCGGCCGAAATGAGAACTTTTGTCCCGGAACAGTTGGGAAAAAAGGCCGCGAACTGGCCGAACCGGGTGAATTTGTCCTAGACAGTCCAAAAGTAAATGGGACATATGGGGCTGCGAGTACGCAAACCGGCCGAACTGGGGTGGAAATGGGAACAAGCAGTCCGAAACAACTGGGAAATTTGGGACAAATGGGCGTGAACCGGCCGGTTCACCCGAAATCAGCACAAGGAGCACTGTACTAAATGGGACAAAGGGACACGCGGGACGCGAAAAGCCGAAAACGGCCGAAGGCAGAGGAGAAAAGTCAACATTTGACCCGTGGAACTTCAAACAGCCATAAGTTTTGACTCCGAGCTCCGATTTTCACAAAATTGGACTTTCTGGATTTCTTAATTTTAATGAGGGTAGATATATTTAAATAAATAAACATATTCAGCTCCAGCCAGTCAATGCTCTTTCCCGTCAAATTGACAGAAAACGCCCTGTCAGGCCCCAAAATAGCTGCCCGCACTCAGAAGGCCATAACTTTTGCATTTCCTCAACAAAATCACACAAAATTGGTATCGTTGGAATCGTGGTTCCGAGCCCGATGCAAAGAAATCAATAAATTCTGGATTTGATTGGAAATTGATTGAGATTTTTTAGGAAACGTGGCCAGGTTCATAACAGTGTTTTATTTGGTAGCTGGGAGTGCAATTAAGAGGCATGGCCATCATTCTTTCTCTTCTGCAGCACATGGGACAGTATGGGGAGACTTTTCCAAGTAATGTATAACCATTCCACTCAATTTAATGCCTCTTACAGGTGGTTGAAGGACAGATTTCGGGATTTCCACTTTCCCTTCTCTTCTCCTTCTCATTTTTTCTATAAATTGGAGTGTTGGGCTCATTGTAAAGGATGAGAGTTTTTGGGTAACAAAGCTCTGTCAAAATTGCTTTGTGAAGCCAGTGTGTTGCAGGCCCTTGTAGTGGACTCCTTGCATGGTGATCCAGGCCCTTATCTTGTAATAGATTGAACTGTGCATATCATGAAGCAATAAACTATCAGTTTGTGGATATATCTTCCCCTGCTGTGTTTCCTTGCATTCTTCTTGCCCCTTTAATCTTTCTACAAGTATATTGTGTCTATTTATTATGTTCTTGCAGGAATTCATTATCATTGTGTGTTCTTGGAATATTGCTGTGAATGCATTTTGCTGGATTATGGTGAACTGTCATCACCTCTTCTAGTGTGCACTTTGCCTTTGTATTTCACACATTTGGAGATTACTCTCACACCCTCTTTTTCTGGTGTATCACCGCTTTAGTGTAGGCTTTCATTTTATGCATTCTCTCTCTCTGGTCCCTTGGAATTTTAGGTTAGAATAGCTAGTTTCTCCTGCATTAGAGTAGATTGTGGCAGGTAGTTTAGGAGCAAGAACCAGCTTTCTCTGGAGCTCTATCTCAAGTAACAAGTCCCACAACTTGGAGATATTACCCATGTTATCCAATCACACTGGATGCTTAGAGTGATCAAACTAGAAATCTAATCAACATCCAGGGGTGCTGGTGATTCGGTGATAACAGTAACCTTACATGTTTCTTCCAATGTCACTATTTTACAGGATGTGACTATTGTAGATTTACTTCCTTATTTTATCTTATGTTTATCACAATATTTTTGAACAAAGATAGGAGGTTATCTTTCTTCAGATTGATCATTTTTTTTCTTTAATACAAGATATGGGAATAATGTTACCATAAATTTAGAGCCTCTAGCTATATTTCATATTGAGCCTCATGATTCAAATGTTGCCAGCAAATTATGTAGCTTTTTATCGAACTGATTTTGATGTTACGACACATATTTCTGCACTAGATGGTATTTGTAATTTGTTTATGGATGAAAAGACTCAAGAAAAACATGTTTATGACCCTTTCAAATAACTAGAAGAAGATTTGTTTGGTGTTTATTGATTCCATGAAGAAAATGCACCAATTCTCTTACTATCCAAAACATTAAAAACACATGAAGGGCTATGGAAGCTTCAATTCGATGGAGCTAAAAATAAAAAAGGAGAAGGTTTCAGGTTTAATGCTTACTTCCCATTCAAATGAAAGGTACTTTTCAGTTTTAAGTTTGTAGTTTTCTTGTACTTTTAATATAGCTGAATACGAAGTGTTAATTCATGGCTTGCAATGGGCCAGAAAGAGAGGTATCAGTACTTTACAAGTTTTTGGTGATTCTGAATTAGTTATAAATCAAGGCAAAAACTTTAACGTGTGTAAGATTTTATTTCATAAATCTTACAAACATAGAGTTTCAAAATTAATGGAATATTTTAATGTCATTTACATTCAATCTATTCTAAGAACTGAAAACAAACATGCACAAAGACTTGTAGCAGTTGGTGCTAACTTTAATGTACTATAACAGATTGAAAACAACAAAGTACAGCCACATATAAGGCTGATTATCAGACCTTCAGTGCCTGACAATGAAGAAAATTACTTGGTTTTCGAAGATGATGAACAAATCTATAGATTTTTATAGCAAGAAGCTGAATTTTCTACAGTAAATAAGGAAACACTGCAACAATTCTATGGTGACTAAATTGTTAAGTTGAAGAAAAACAAGTTGCTTCAAGGATTGGTTACACTAGAATATATTTGCAGTTTTGATGATCAGTTAAGGAAAGAAAAAGGCAAGATTTCAACCCATACATATAACTATGAAGAAATCTTTGTAGATGATGAAAATAAACTATTTATTGGAAAGGTATGTTCCTCATCTAAAAAATAGTCATTTATCAATTTATGTCAATAATTAAAATATATTTGTTCTTTGAAATACCAAGATCTGAGAGGATTTGATCCAATTTTAGGTCATCATACCATAGAGTTACAACCAAATTCCAAGCCAGTTAGGCAGAAGCAAAGGCCAGTAAATCTGAATATTGAGCCAATTAATGAGAAAAGAGTTATCTAAGCCGATTGAATCAGTTATTATCTTTCCAGTTAAGCATTCAATTTGGGTAGCTAATCTTGTTCCTATTCGGAAAAAAGATTGGAGAAATTAGGCTATGTGTGGATTTTAGAGACCTTAATAAGCTTCATTAAAAGATCATTATCTACTGCCTAATATGGATCATATTTGAGAACAATTTATGGTTTAGACAAATTGTCTCTTTTAGATGGCTACAGTAGATACAATCATATTCCTTATACTTGAAGAAGACAGATACAAAACAACCTTTACCAGAAGTGCGGCACTTATGCTTATAAAAGAATGTCTTTTGGTCTTTAAAATGCTAGTGCAATGTTTCAATGTGCAAAATACCATGTCATTCCTAAATGACCTCTAAATACCAAACCTAAAAGTTTCCACCCCCATTTATAACACATCAAGCTCATAATTTGGAAATAAAATTGTGACAGTGTCAATAAAATGAGTTCCAATCCTTAGAGCTTTAAGTATGGTAAGGAGAAACATTGACACAATCTTGTCTTAAGATTTCTCAACGCCAATATTACAAAAAATATTTATTCATTATTTTCAATATCTTCGCACACAGTAATGAAATATTTCATAATATACTAGTGTTTTATAGACTTGTGTTATCATATAAAATATGGGGAAAAGAACGTCTTAAACCACTTAAGCTTTAGTTTTAAATATAATTATTAGGGATACATCAAGGAGAGCGATGGGTATGTAATTGGCTATAATATTAGGGTAACTATTATGTGGAATGAACTTGATACTATTCTACTTTAAAAGAGAACCAAAATATCTATATTTAGTTGCTTTTTAAATAGACTTTGTGGAGGTCTACACAAGTACAATCCAAAAGGGTTAGGAAAACATTAATGTGAAGAAAAAAAATCAAACGGACATATCATTGGCCATTTAAATCACAATTTCTTTGAGATCATTAAGGGAGTGAGGCCTATCATAAGTAATTAATTGATTTTAATAAATATTAGACCATTAGTAACTTCAAGGCATTGTAATAGGGTAGTTTATTAAACATATGATTAATATTTAAAAGAAAACACTCCATTGTACTTTTGTAGAAAGGAATGAAGTATTTCAATATTTAATTCGTTAGGCAAGCATCAATACACAATGGATTTTAATTTTTTTTAGATTTGAAATGGATTTTTGTAACCCTATTAACCACCCTCAATAAACGAAATCTCACACTAATTTTAATCCCTTTGACTAGTATTATTATCAATATTAACTTTCCATCAACAAAAATAATCTCACACTAATATTAGATCCCTTTGATTGGTATATTAATCAACTTTATCTTTCTATCTAATTGCGATGCTTAAATTGTTATAGTAACATTCAAAGGGCATAAAACTGTATTAAAGCAACATTCTCTTTAAATATCTATGTTGGATGTTTTCCATATTTCTTATTTAATAATTGGAAACAAAATAATTGATTCTCATTAGTACTTTGATTTTCAGTCCTAAGAAAGAGAAAATCCAACTTTTTTCTTTATTTGAATACTCAATATAGAGATTTCTTTTTAAACCCTTTGAAAAGTAAATCTAATCCTAAAATTAAATAGTGTGTTACTTCATGATTTATATTTTATTTAGTGGGGATGAACCAAAGAAAAAAACTAAATATAGAAAAATGAGATATGAATTTAAATTAAAAAACACATATGACTGCTGCATATCCCAAATATCATCCCTCAACAATATTTTTTTCAAAAAAAAAAAGAAAACTACGATGGTTTTAAGAATAGCCATAACGATTCTTAATCAAATGCTTCCAAACTCACAATAAGTGTCAACAAATATAAAATCAATTTTGTGTCTTGACCTTCGCCCTTTGAAGAAGTCGATTTTGTATTTTCGTTTTTGTCCATTATTTTATTATATTCTACTGTTTCTGCGCCCCAGCTAAGGCGTTTCGTCAACCCGACATAAGCTTGAGAATTGATCTTTAGAATGATTCCAAAATGACCAGATGACCACACTTCTGCCGATTTCGGATATCATACGAAATCAATAGTGGGGAATTCTTCAACCTTAAGACTAATTGTATCGTTAACAAATTCTGTTTACGCGCTTTGAATCTATTCCGTTATTTATGGTGTCTCGAGTTCTCATTTTATCGCCGGCATTTATTTCCGCTCATTTCGTGCTCACTGTCATTAGCAATGGCACTAAAATCATCATTGATATTATTAATCCTTACCCTCTTCTTCCTTGTGATATCATCTTCGTCGTATAAATTGCCCATGCAGGAAACAACATCGTGTTTTATGTGCAGGAAATAGGAAGGGGACCCGATGCTACGGCACATTCTGTTGGAGGAATGGAAGGAAAGTCTGCAAATCTCTCCGCATTTGGAACACTAATTGTTGTAGACAACGCTATCACAGAAGGGCCACACCCTTCCAGGAAGATTTCAAGGAATGGAGGCCAGTTCAGACAGAAGGTTCATAAATTATCACCTGCTTTCGTCTATAATATTTGAGGATGGCAGCAGTCTTCAGATCCATGGCACGATCAGGACTCGCCTGGCCAAAGGGAGCTGTCTATTGTTGGAGGAGATGAACGATTCAAATATGCTCGTGGATATGTTGTGGTTCAGTACAACAATTCAATGGCGCCAATCTTACATTTAAGTTCACCGTTACGGTTCGATTCAAATTAAATTGTATCCAACAGATCAGAGAACACCGAGTAAAGACGAATTCCAGTGATAGTGAATTGACCAGCAGTGTTTAACCTGGTGGCCCGTATTCACACATTCAACACTCGACAGAATATAAATAAAGATAATTAAATCCCTTCCCTACATTGAACATTTGCTTTGAAGTGGAAAGCAACTTACTGGTAGCCTTTCGCGCCTTGTAGACAAAGAAGTAGATAGCATTTTTTTTAACAGTATTTTTATGTTACGTTGAATTTAACCTAAATCAAGGGTGAGAGAGAAGGCAATAATGATGTTGAAGGACGTATAATTTTTATTCAGACTTAGTTTGACTTTGAGTTAAGGGAAGATTTACATTCACAATAAATTTTAAAAATAACATTAGGTAAAATGTAATTGTAGCTTATGGAAAGTGGTTTTATATCAATAATGCATTAAATTAAAATCTACATAAGTCTCTTATTCTATTTAAATCAATATATAAATAATTATGGAGATAAAGGTTTTAACTTGTTATATTTCCTTAATTTTTTACTTATTTACCATTATATTATTTATTACCTCTAATTTAGGCATAGAATTAATATAGGGCTGATTAAGGGCTATGAGCGTCCTACACAACACTAGAGCTATCATTTTTTATAGATAGATAAAATATATAAAAGAAAAAAATAATTAACCATAACCAAATATCATATTATTCGTTTACTTATGTCACTATCATTGGAAAAAAACTTCCTAATAACTTTCTAGCTACTACTCCTTAAATTTTGTAGTAATTCTCCAACATATAATCTATTTTAATCGCTCACTTTCTATATATTCGCAACAATTTTTTTCCATGTTCTCTAAATATTCACCTTCTTGATCTCACATTCAAGAAAAATTCCAAGACTTGAAAACAATACAAAGTATGAAAATAACTGAGTACGAATCAATTTAAGAATCCTGCAACAAGGGACTTGCATAAATATTTGAGATGCTCATAAATTTTTAAAAGAAAAATAGGTAACTCTTTGGATTTGGGGGGGACCAAAAACCCCGAGTACAAGAGAAGAAAAGATAGATAGTGAATACTCAAGAAGACGCCTCTGCAGTGCGTGGAAAGAAATATAAACAAAAACAAGGCCAACGAGATAAGGATATAACCAAATAAGAAGGCTCGCCGAAAAGACAAAACCATGTCAAAACAACTGACTCATTCATCAAGAACAAACTCAACAACGAATCCCACGGTAGCGACTCCACATTAATGTTTTTTTTCAGTAAGTCTACCCTCCCCCAACACCCAGGGTAGACCACTACTTAAGCTACACCTTACCAACTGTTAAAAACCATCCGCAACAAGGTAACCCATCCATTAAATATGGATTTAAAAGTTTAATCAACCCCACTTGGACTAGATGACTCACAATCTGGAACGGGTAGAACGTCCACTGCACCCCATCCCCCCCAATGCCATCACAAGACATAAATGCTCCACCCGTCTCCGAACAGTCCAATTTTGAGTCTGGCCTTAGCTTCATTGTGTTCCACGTAATTGAGACCCCCATTCATCTAGCTCCTCTCCTGCTGACTTTTCACAAAAAAAAAAAACTTCCATGCACTCTCCTGTTCCAGCTTCATGGAATCCTTCTCCGTGTAAAATAAAGTCCCCCCGTCTTCACCACTAATCGTCTCTCGCACCGAGTTTCATCCTCTGTCTCATATATATCTGTAGAAAGTCTCCATTTTCCATGAGCTCGTTCTTCTTTTCAACGAATCGACTGCTTACCACTAATACGTTTTAGCCCACTTTACTGACGCATCTAGAATTTTTCACAGAATATGTTTGACTTCTCTCACTAGTCCTACTCACACATATCCTCACGATAGTGGGTAAAAAATTTTTTAGGCAGCTATTCCATCCAAACTCGCACAGCCGCACTGTGCATAACCAAGTTTAAGTGTTCTTTAGTAGCATATCAACCGCTATAAGCAACCCCAAGGCTCTATCTATTCCGAAAATTACTTTTGCTCCCAAAACTAGTCTAGTGGCAATCTTGATATACTATCAAACTGGAAGTCCAGGAGTTGTAACTCGAAATTCAGTTTTTTGAGTACTGTCCATTAAAACAACCCACTTGAAACCCCAGATACTTAGGATTAATTAGCAAAATTATGTAATAATTTTTTTTTGTTTTAAAACAATATACACCAGGTTCAAAGCCAACAATTGTCACTAACAAGTTCCCCAGCTCAATCTAATCCCTAGAATATAGTCTTTTATTTATTAACAATAATTAATACATCACAAGCTCCAAAATTCAGGTTAAAAGTTCAATTAGGGTCGAGGGCAATTCCTCACCATCCTCACTCTCTAACAGTATTTTAAAGATACAATTGATTTTTCCGCAAAATTAACGCTTCCAAAATTTTCCTAAAACCCCCCCCCACCCCCCCCCCCCCCCCCCCCCTCCTTCCCCATTGGAATAGATAATGTTCAATCACTTTTCCAGTGATATAAGAAGGCCTCCTAACTCTCATATTTCTCGCGTTTATGGGCCGACGGGCCTTGGGTGAAAATTTTTCCCCAAGAGTGGGCCTATTGGCCCAGGGGAGAAAATTTTCCACAGGGGCAAGTCTGCGGGCCATGGGGAGATATTTTTCCTAGAGGAGATCTGGTCGGCGGCATGAAGATATTTTTGGAATACCCGCTCGGGGAAAAGCCATCTTGCACCCATGCTCCCAGGAGTCCCTACCTAGGGGACGTGGGGAAGTGGGGCAACGGGATAAAAAATTGTTAACACCCAAATGCAAAGGGTAAAATTCACCCACGCCTCTGCTGACCCTCATGACTGCCACGTGACAACTCCTGATTAGGTTGTGGATCGGCGGGAAAAAGTATCAATTTTTCCAAAATATCTGAAAATGGAAAGTCAAAGGAATCCCATCACCAATTGACCGGTGCCCTCGCGATGCCATGTTAGCTCCCGTATGCTGCGGGCTGTCGGGTTGCAAGAAAATTTGAAATTTTCTAATTTTTTTTCTAAGCGTAAGTTAAAATGGATCCGCCCCTCCACCAACACCTTCATGGTGTCCACTGGAATCTCGGTTTGGCTATGGGGTAGTGCGGAAAAGTTGAAAAAATTTCACAATTTTTCAAAGCTCTAAGGAAAATCGGGTCCACGGTTTTGCTAAGGAAATTTTTTCCAAATTTGTGTTTTTGACAGTGAAAATTATTTTCTCCGCCAAATGAAGAAAAACCTTTAGAAGGCCATAACTTTTGATAGGAGCTCGTTTTGGGCAATCAAAGGACTTTTTTGAAATCTCGCTCCGGCATCCTCTTAACTCATAAATTAAGTAAATTTTTATTTGATAAGGTTTAAAAATTCATTAAATTCAATTTCAAGAAAACGTTTCTGTTAAGGCTTCTATAATGCTAACGTGGTAAATTTTAACATTATAAGATTTACTCTAAATTTGATATTCCTTCCTCTCTCACTTTCAAATCGAATGGAGAATTTTTCTTATAATATTTAAGAAGTTTAGAGATTCATTTGTCTGAATGATTTGCAATTTAAAAACTTTACCATCTCCTTGATAAAAAAATGACTGTAAGAGGATTGAGCCC
>CM034150.1:760610707-760627957 GCA_019776745.2 Taxus chinensis | reverse complement strand
AAGGTTAGTTGGTGATCTTCACCAATCAATAGGTGGTTGGTCCAAGAGGGTTTTACATTATGAGTGAAATTTAGTTTTCTATGGAGCACTACCCTACGAGAAGGCATTCTCCTTAAAGCACACCGAAAAAATCAATTACATGGGGTAACATCATACACCAAGAAAAGGTATGATTATTCTCGATCATGATTGTCAGGTTTACGACAATATTACTATTGCATACTAGTTATGACAACAACACAAACTTGCGCTCTTATTTATTTAAGCTAGGATGTGTTATTTAGCATAAGGATTTCAGTTCGTTAAATGAGTACAATTCAAAATTTATTAAGGATAAGTTAGATTAAAATATTTCTTGATCCTTTATCCAATTTAGCATAACCTCATTACCCTTCCAACTTACCATAAATTTGTTTAGAAATAAATAATATTTTATATCCCATCAACACTAAGGATAAAATTATCAATAGAGGTTGAGAGTAATAAGGTATATCGTTTCTGTTTTAACACAAGAAGATAGTTTCCTTTTCTCCCATTAAGGTCTCTTTACTTCATCTATATTTTCACAACATCATATATTTTTTCGTATAACCTGTATAAGGATTACAATATCATTATGTTATACCTAGTATTAGATTATGTCACAATCTAGCAAGGTTTACTAAATCTGGTTTATAACACAAATTAGTTCACCATTATATTTTTAGATTAATGGAATAAGATATATCTTTTCATATTCAATCAACACCTAATCAACAGGGTATCTAATAAATGTTAGATACTTTGACATAGAATTAAATAGACAAAACAATATTAATCATATCAAAAGGTAGAATATCCTTCAAAAATCACAATCATATAATAAGATACTCCTAACAATGCAGATTTCACTTTATTCCATTGACAATAATATTTCATAAGCTTTAGTTTCAGTCAATAATGACAGCACTACTCCACAATTGTAAATTTCTAAGGCACTATTCCCTTCTAAATTTTCCATAAAATTCTATTCCAGATATTTGAACATGTTTAAGCATCCGAGTAACAAGAACTTCATTAATAAAATTGAAGAAAATTTCCATAATTATTTCCTTTTTTTCTACTCACAAAAACCATCAAAACATTATTATCTTGATTCAGTTCATGAGAAATGATCATGATAATAACTGACACATTAAAACATTATGTTATTATTTAACAAAATCATGAAAGGAACCCTTATATTTAATGAAATTATTCTAAGTTCTAAAACACTAACAACTTCTTTAAGCATTCTAAAAATTCCACAATGTAAAGTTAATAAATAAGTCCGTATGCACTAGTTATGAACATTGTCTCTAAAATGAAAAAATTTAAACAATCATTCAAGTTGGGGCCATTGACCTTATAAGTCACAAATAGTGTTTTGAGAGTATTAGGATTTCAATCGTGTAATCATATAGATTATATGATTGAACTCTAATACTGAAACCATCAATCAATATTTCCTTATCTAAAAATTTACTTCACACATTATGCTATTAATAATGTTGGTTAACAAGATGTCAAAATAAGTCATTTCCTAGAAACCAAGTTATTGGATATACCAAAATAAGGTTTTCAACTATATGGAAAATTACCACAAGCCTCATAATCAAACCAACCATCCAACATAACATGTCACAACAGTAAATAATTCTTCATTCCTCACTTATTAACCAAGCTCTCTTCTCAGAGACTTCTAAGAAAATGATTTTTTCATCAAGAGGATAAAAATTAACCAAATGTAGTGTAGTATTAGTCAACTAAGAAATTAAGAAACTACTAAATAGATGAAAATAGATTGAACTCAAATAAGACAAAATATGAGGAAAAACATACAATGCAATAACAAGGAAAATCCTCCAAATTATTTGCCAATAACATAACGACCAAGTTGGCCATAGTATCCAAGCTAGGCCAAACACAAGGAGATTAAGGATTACGTGAAGATCAATCTTTAATGGATGACTCCTACAGGAGGTAAACAAATGGATCAATGCAGTCCTTTAATTACATAATAGAACACAATTTCTATCCACAAGATGAAGTTTATCGAAACATGTTAATTTTTTTAATTTAATAACAACATAAGATCGATATAGTCAAGGATAAATCATTAACCAAAAGAAAAAAAATAGAGAGATAGAATCGTAAATTCAAGACATAGTAACTCAGCCAAAATGGACAAAATAACGTCCTAGAAAGGAATAACACAGAAGTGAAAGGTTTCAGTATTTTCATAAAGCAAACAAGATTTACGCCATCCCTAATGAGTCATCCCTAAAACTCAAACAATCAATCCAACTGAAGGAAAATACTTAGTTACTCATTCCATGCACCTGATTATTCATCCCTAAGTAAGGATTCAAAGCATTCCCAATAATGCTCACCTAGAATGGGTTTCAAATAGATTTAATTTTTCCTTAAGTCTCTGAACCGAAGATTCATAGATAAGATGGTCTAAAGGATAAAAATAGGAACCAAAAAAAATTCCTCACAAGAGACTTCGACACCCTTTTGCATAATGATTAAACTTATCAATAATAAAACCACCCAAATCATTATTTTGTATGGGTATTTGTCTTATATCCTGTATCTTCCATAATAACACCAAAGGAGTCATATGAAACCAATGGTATGCAGACAGTAGCAAGTATACGTGAAATATCTTATGTAAAACCATACACAACTCTATAATTTTTCAATAAAAGTCATTTAGAACCAGATAATTAGGGAATAATAGAGGAGTAACTAGAAAGATAACAACAACTATAATACAACCACAAAACCTACACAAAAATCCTTTTCAAAGCAAGAGAATGATTATCTTCACGATCTCGATAAAAAAATAGAAAAAATATGATAATGGTTAGGACTCATCATGCCTACATTTAGCTTTCCACATGTTGTAAACCCATCCACTAGGGCCCTTGCTTCAAGAATATTAGGAAAATATCCCTTGTTTTCTTGCTAGACGTCCATGGTTTCTCCAAGCCTCCATTTTGGCATAGCTAGTAATATGTAGAAAGGATAGTGGAGTGTAATGCCCACTCCTCTTTAACTTTGTTTGAAGCGTGTTATCAATTTTGAATTGATTATAATCTCAAACCGTGTTGTTGTATTCTAGATAGCATAGAAATAAGAAGTGTGGGACATCATGATTGCTATTGTGTTTTGGTTATCATTTTGACTGTATGGTCGTATTGTGGACTTTGGGGGAATTTAAGGATAAGATAATTAGCTAGAATGGTTTCCTTGTTATAAATTAATTGTGATATCATTACTCTTAAATATTGTTTTGTTATATTTAATCAAACACTATGAATGTACACAGAGACATCATTTCTCATTGTACCTATAAATATTAATAGATGAACAACATTAACACATTGTGATATCGAAATTGAAGGATAGACATTATTGTAACCAAAATGAATAAATTTTGATAGACATTCAGTATGGAAGATAATGATCTGTTGTCAGTTTAGATATATGTTGATATTCCGAATTATTTTCATATTGATTTTTATTATGATGTTCAAAGTTATTTTGCTATTATTTGATATTGGAGAATTGGCGTAATTGTGAACAAGTGAAAATGTTGCTTAAATTAGATGATTCAGTTGGTTTATGATCTTAGTTGCAAATTGATGTATGAGTAGAATCGAAATGTTGAAAATTGATAGTAATTGTTGAATTACTTGGTCTTAGCAATAGTAGTTATGATATTTGATGTTGAAATGGATATGTAGATATAAGATTTTTTATTATTTCGATATGTCTAATATAGCCACAAGACTAGAGAGGTATTGTGTGATTTTGCAGGCAATTATATCACAACAATAAACTATGAGGGGTTGGAGACCAACAACAAAGGAATGTGGGGTATTGGCAACTAGTCACCATGGAAACTTGTGCAATGTTGTTATTTTTTTATTTGTTTTTAGGCACTTCCCATAGGGGGATGAACCCAATTGTGACCAAGGTTTTGTGTGTAGTTCTTTACCTTTCTTTTATTTAATTTTTGTGTATGTGATTAAATTTGTGATATAATTCCCGTTGTCTCTCAAAAAGGCACCCTGTAGAGAGATGGTTGCAGGTGTTCTAAGCTTGCAGATTTTATCTCCCTCTTTATTAGATACAATGGAAACATGGTATACCTATTTTGAGGTGAGTCTCTGGTATCAAGGCCGGTTCCTTATTGATGTATCCTAAACTGATTTTCTATGGGGTTTAAGGGTAAAAAATGACAATAAAAAATGAAATTAAAACTAAGGTGATATACCAAACTTGTATGAGGTCTTTGACTGTGTACATGCACAATTGATATGTAATGAATTTATGATGCACATGCCAACAGTTTTCTAAAAGTTAAATAAGGGTAAACACTTTGATGTGTTAAGGGATAAAATCACAACAATACTTCTAAGTTACACATACACATTAATATCATGCAGAAATTACTGAATTTGCAACAGGGTAAAATGATTGATCAGGGAATTCAACATTTACAAGATTAATGGAAACATACACAAGACTGCAAATAATTGGAAAGGCATAAAATACTTCACATTAAAAGGGAAAAACACAAAAATTGCTTCAACAATCTCGTATCTAAAAGTCTCCCTTAAAAATAACTCTAAATCTCACTAACTCCCTTGTGCTTCACCAAGGCACACAATACATAGAAAAATTAATTCACTCACCCTTCCTAAAAATAGACTAGGGTTGTACTCACACATGCATTCTATTTTTATCCTTTATTTAATAATAAATAAGGAATAAAAATAAAGCAAACTAATACAAGAGGCATTTATAGCCTTTGATTACATCATACTTAAAATTCATTTGACTGTTCTATTTTTAAGAAAATCATGGGTGAATAATTTGCTAATAATAAATCTTGCAATAAGAGAAAGTATTCTCCTAGTGCATGCAGATTTTTTCCTCTTGTTGATATGTCCTTTTGTGAAGGCATGCAAAATTACACCCATGTATTGAGAAAAATCAAAATACAATATTTGCAATATTTGAAAAAATAATTGATCCAATCATCCACTTGATGGGAACCACCTCCAAGCTTAGGATCTTATGTTGACATTCCTTATCTTCTTCTGGTCACATGGATAACATACTATAAATCATCTCCAACCCCTCCAATAGTGGGGACCACCTTGGGAGTTCACCATTTGATGGGTATGAGGTAACTTTTGTAAGTATTAAAGTAAGTGTTCTTTAATTATTAGTTTGGATGGAACATTATATAGTTTGGACCTTATACAAGCTTAATGCAAATAATGTAATTTGGCCACCCTTTGATAAAAAATGATATACTATAGTCTGCCACCTTATGTATTTCTTGTCATAATTTGCACTTGATTGGAATAAGACCATACATTACCTTTTGGGAGGTGTTTGCATGAACATTATTTGGTTGACCTTTTGGAATATTCGGTGCTGATATCATAGTTGAGATCCCCTTTTGATATGTCAAATGCAATAATTTTAAAATAAAATGGGTTGGCCCCCTCGTGACGATGACTCAACCATTTATCATTTTTTCAATGGCATATGAAACCCAAGTCAATTTTTCTTTGAAATATTTAATGATTTCAACTCATTGATCTCTGTACTGTTGGATCTTGGGGCATCAATCTTGACTCTTGGCTAGGGTTTCTAGCTTACATTGAATGTGGTCAGTGACATCTGATCCATGATAGTTTACTTTGATTTTGGGGATCCTACTCGGCCTTTGATCTTTGCACGGCTTGATCCCTGAGCATTGGTTTCTAACTCCTGTTTGAGTTAGGCTATACCGGAGTTATTTGAGTGGATTAAAAAACCCCCAAGCTCTATCCTTTGGTCATTTTTTTGCTTGCAGAGAATGGAGAAGCCCTGAAAAAATTACTCCAGGTCACTGTTGAATATATTTCGAGCTTGGCCGTTCCTGTAGATTGGTATTACGAAGATTTATTTTATTTGCATTTCGTGGTTAATCAATATCAAGCTTGGAATTATGTTACTTTGGTTCTCGAGCAAGTTTTATTTCGAAATGGCTGTCATTCTTGTGAACTTTGAGCTCAGCTTTAAGGTTTGTCTGATTGCACATTGGTTATTTTCAAGATTTGTGACTTCTATAACAACCAATAATGATTAGTTGAAGCTCAAAATTTATCATTTTGAGGCACTGCAAGGTTATGAGGCTCAAATACTTGCACTTCCTTATCATTCTAAATATGTTATTTGCATCTTTGGAGGAGTTATGTGTTTGATTTCCTTTTGTTGTAAACTCTCTGTTAGAGATTTTTTGAAAGTTCTTCGACCTACTTATTGGATTTGTTTGAGGTAGTCACCTTCTTTGTGGGTTATAGCTTAGATAATCATTTTTGCGAAGCCCTTACGCATATATCTTTTGTCTTTCACTCTTTTCCAGCTTTCAAAGCAAGGTGGTTGTGGGTTCTAGCCGCCATTATCATGATCTTCGAACTTGATACTGTGTTATGTGCATTACTATTCAATGATGGAATGGTAAGTATTTGACTCCCTAAGTTTTACTGTTGCTTTGTTGTTACCATTTCGAATTCGATATTTTGATATTTAGCTCCTCCTTTGTATATTTTGTGATCTCCTGGAATGACCTTGGTCTTTAACCTAAACCCCATTCTGGGTCCTTCGTTTTGTTCTGGATCTTATCACCATTCGAAGGTTTTTCTTAACTTCAATTTAATCACTAAGTCCTTGTTTATTAATCTGATTTTAATACCCATTAATGGGTTTTTCGATTAAAACTAGGATTTGTTCTCTTCTCTCTATACTACAATTTGAAAGTGATTGACCTTAAAAGAATGTTACCTTCTCAAAAACTTGAATATTTATCCAAATCAAATGTGCATGCATTTATTCAAAGGTTTTCTATATGGATTGTGTTCTGAATAACAAATGGGTATTCTTGTTTGTTCAAAACTTTCCAGATCTGAATGTTTACTATTATGGGTATTCAAAATCCTTCATTCTTTTTTATTTTGTAATCTGCTCTTGAGGCTAATAATATTTTCTAAAAATTTGAAATCCACTTCATATTATCTTAAGTTCTGCATTATCATTTAATTCAACCATTAATACACATTGAGTTTGTGATCTTTTCATTATTTTTGAAACCACTCTGAGCTTTTGTAAGTTGATTCCTTTTAGAGGATTCTCTAACCATTCTTCTTCTCACTGATTTGGTTCATCATGGTTGAGGATGACATTCTTTTCACTTAATGTAACATTTGTTCACTATTTTATTTTGTGCATTGCTATTTGTGCATTCCATAGTGACTTTCTATTCATACCTGGAAGCTTGAGATACATACTTGGATCTTCTGAGATTTGATATCTTCTTGATGGAAAGATAGGTTTGTTCATTTGACTCTGGAACTTACAGTATTAGTACTTTGAATGTTATTTATTTCATGAGATCTTTGTACCTTGTATGTGGCCTTCTGAAGTTGTAAATGGTTTTTCATTCTTGTAACACCATTAACAGGCATAAGCCTTGATTCAAATGCTTTGCTGAAATATTGTACTTCTTTAATGGTAGCATTTTTTTGCAGTCATACTTGCTTCATTCTGAAAACTACAATTTAAAATGGCTAAACTTTGTAGGATTATCTTAAAACTTCATGTTTTTTTAGCTATTAAGCTATAATAAATGCTCAAAAGTACTTCAATTTGATGACTGAAAGTGTAGTCCATTTATTTTATGTTTAAATACTACATTTCCTTTTTATTAAAGCTTTGATATGTATGCTGTAAAATTTAAAATGTCCATTTACATGGTGAAGCCCTATAAAAATTTTCTTATACTTCTTCCTTTTTCTACATTAGCTATAATCTTCCCTTTCTAGTTAACTTCAGCCTTTAAATCCGGAATCTTCATCTTCATTTGTAATCTGGGACATGTAATTTTATCTGCAAGTCTCTCATCTGTTATGTACTGCAACTTATGTTATCCCTAGAATGGCTGCTGAACTTTGAGTTGCATTCTTCCTTCATTACAACATATACTTATCACTTATCTGCTTCATGTACCATAGGATAGAAGTCTTTGAATTTTGCATTCTTTATCTATAGCGAGGACTGTAAGATATGATTTATTTACTCTTGGCTGCAATGTGTACCTGCACACTTGAGAAAAATAGTTAGAAAATATTTAGGATTTTTGGCCTCTCTTATGTCCATGGTTTCTCTTTTCTTCTCTCTCCTTCTTTCTGAGTGAGTAAATCATGTATTATGTTTGATCTTCAAGTAATCTATGTATCCTGTTATTAAGAGATCCATGTACACAAATTAGGATAGTATGGGAATATGGATTAACCCTTAGCTCATAATTGATGATTCTCCTCTTTTCTTCTTTTCAGGTGCAGTGCTTTAAGCAGTGAAGATGGAGAGGAAACAAATCTAAAGATGAGGATGCAACAACCGAAGTAGAAACCCCCAAGGAAATGATGGGTTCACTCATACTCCTTTATTTTCTCTTTCATGCATATGCACCTCTTATTTCAGTAGTTGTACTTTACTTTTCAGTTACATCCCACGACTTGTGTGGGAACATTTTAAATTCCTTATGAATAAAACATTGAATTTTGAAATTGAGTTGTGTATTTCTTTTTACATTTTTGCTTTCTGATATGGATTGTATGATGAACTAAACAACCCAATAATATAATCGAATGTCTTAATCATAAAGGAAAGAACATTAAAGAATACCTGTAACATCCAGTAATGAAATCTATTTTCTGTAATATGCAGTCATGATTACTATTCCAAAACCTAACACTTCATCTATTCTACAATTCGGTGTCTTCATCAAGTCAACACCGCTGTCCTTTGGGGATTTTTTTTGGTGAAGATAGCATGAAATTGTAGAATATGTGATCTGTTATGTTTTGTAACAACACACATAGCTGCAGATTTCATGTAATCATTATTAATTCAACAATATGATATTGTCTGAAGGAACCTCCCCTAGCTTAGGTATAGTTCACCAAAGCTATCCATAGTAACAAAGTTTTGAGTTTCCCATTTTAACACGAGTGCAAAAATTGTCAACATTTCTGGCGATCCTACAGGGAAAGCTTCCTGCTAGCTTGTAAACCAGTTCCTTGCTCTTGTCCATTGGGCATGGAGTCTAAAACATGTAACCAAAATTTTCCTCTCTAAAGGTCGAAACCTTCAAAAAATGAACTAAAACTGGGAAAAGATCTAGTAAACCAAATCATGTGCATGAATGCACTTAATGAATTGAAAAAAATTGCAATGTGCAGGAATTGCACTTATAAAAGGGAAATACTACACTAATTAGACATTGTAGGATTATCAATAACAGTGTTTGAGAAACATACCATTCACATGAATGGGAAATTCCTCTCCATTTAGCCTCAAAAGTTGAAAAGAATTGTGTTCTTTACAAGCTAAAATCATGTAACGACCACTCCAGATGCTATCAAACTTTGTGTGTCTTCCTAGCTTTGCACGATCAACATCTCACTTTAACATGATGTCTCCTTCATTGAAGATTTTGAATTTGGCTTTCTTATCAAAAGTATTCTTCATCTATTTTTTATTCTTTTCCATATTTACATGGGCTTGATCTCTTAGCTCTTGTAATTCCATTAATTCTGCATAACGAACCTGCAATGGTTCATTTTCAAGCAGCTCCATTTGATGCAAAAAATCTAATGCGGGTAATTTAAATAATATAGGCATTCTTGCTTCTCTTCTGTAAACAAGCTTGTATGGTGAATTACTAACTGATCTTTTAGGAGTCACTCTATCAGTCCAAAGTGCTAAATTCAACATTAGATGCCAAGCTCTGTGGTTATCTTTGAGTGTTCCTCTAATGATTCTTAAAAGATTCTTGTTAGTACTTTCAGCCAACCCATTACCTTATGGGTAATAATTAGATGAAGAACTTAAATAAGGTCAAGGACCCACTGCATAAAAGGTTGATGAACTGAAATAGGATGTACAGGTAGTGAAGCTAAACATTTTTTTCCAACAAAGAAAGTACATTTCTTACACTTTCTGATCCATATGAAACAGTCCTTGAATATGTTGGGCTAATAGTAACCAGCTTTCATAAATTTTAAGGTTGTGGTACGTGTTGAGAAATGACCTCCTACAGGTCCTTCATAGAATTATGATAATAATTGGTGAATTTTATCATATTCAACACATCACAACAAAATTCCATTTATATCCTTTTTGAATAATACACCATCAATGAAAACATAGGGTACAACTTGTAATTTGAAATACCTTTATTTATTCTTGTACATACCTTCCGGATAGATTCCATGATGTAGATAGATAACTAAATCAATCATCCATCTTGATTCCTTGACTTCTTGAGCAAGTTCAGGTTACTGATTTTTTGGCTGGACCATGATGTCTTATTGTTGATATGTAATTTCTACATGTTGTTTTGAATCCTCTGGTTCTGTAGCTTGATGTTTTTCCATATCAGCAATTAGGTGTTCATACAATCCTTTTCCTTTAATTGTCTTCGTAACATGAATATCAACATCATATTCCATGACCTTCATTATCCATCCTTCTCTTTTTTCATTCAATTCTTTATTTAACAAGAAAGCTTTCACACTTGGATGAGAAACAATAACATGAATTTTTTTGTTTAAAAGCATGTACTTGAAATTGTTTAGTCCCCTGACTACTGAAAGTACTTATTTTTCAAGAAATGTGTACCTTGTTTCGTAATCATGCAACCTCTATCCAAAGAAAGGAATTGGTTCTTTAATGTTTTCATCATTAACCTGATTTAATATGGTTGAGATTGTTTCAGCTCCTGCAAGTGCATACATTGTAAAATTTTTATCGAAATTTTGATTTGCAAGAGTTGGAGCATGAGAGATGGCTTCCTTGATTGCTTCAAATCCTTCTCTCCCTTCACTGGTCTAAGAGAAATTTTTCTCTTTCTTTAACATAGTTGTCAATGGTTTCACCAATGCTGTAAAATCTAGAAAAAATCTTCTAACAAAGTTGATTTTTCCAAGAAAACTATGTAATGCATTTTTATGATGAGTTAATGATAGTTGTGATATAGCTTCAATTCTGGAAGGGTTAATTTTTAAACCTTGTTTAGAAACAATATGACTAATCAATTTACCTTGATGTACTAAAAAGATAGACTTTAGTGGATTCAAAGATACTCCAAACTGTCTCCATAACTGAAAACTCTACCTTAGATGTAATAGATGTTCTTCTAAATTTTTTGAGAATATAGTAACATCATCTAAATAAACAAGGATGCATTTATTTAACAACCTGTGAAAATCCATGTCCATTGCACGTTGAAATGTTACACTAGCATTTGAAAGGCTGAAAGGCATTTTTTTTGTAAGAATAAGTACCCCACTTAGTGGTGAAATCTATTTTGTACCTATCTTCTTTTCAGACTAAAATCTGACTGTATCCACTATAACCATCTAGAAGAGATAATCTATCTAAACCAGAAACTATTCTGAAAATCTTATCCATATTTGGAAGTGGGTAGTGATATTTTAATGAAGCTTTATTAAGATCTCTGAAATCCACACATAATCTGATTTCTCCATTCTTCTTCCTAACAGGAACAAGATTGGCTACCCAACTTGAATGCTTAACTGGAAAGATAATACCTGACTCAATCAACTTAGATAACTCTTTCCTCAATAGAGGTTCTATTTTGAGATTTATAGGCCTCTATTTTTTCCTAACTAGCTTGGAATTTGGATGTAATTCAATAGTGTGTTGTGCTAAACTCAGATCAAACCCTTTTAGGTCCTGGTATTTCCAAGAGAAAACATCTTTAAATTCCTTGCAAAGATTAATAAAAGAATATTTTTCAGCTAAAGAACATACCTTTCCGAGAAACAAATGACCTTCATCAACTGAGATCTCCTCATAATTATCAACATTTGTTGACATCTTAGTCTTGACCTTCCTTAACTGATTGTTAGTGTTGAATATGTCTTCTAATGTGACCAGACCTTGAGGAAATTTATTTTTCTTTAATTGAACAAATTGATCACCATATAAGTGTTGTAATTTATCTTGATTTAGTGTAGAAAATTCAAATTCTTGCTACAAAACCTATAGATTTGATCATCATTTTCAAAAACCTATAAATTCAAATCATTATCAGGTATTGAAGGCTTGACAATTAGCTTTATATGAGGCTGAATTTTTCTATTCTTAATCTGTTTCAGCATATCAAAATTGTCACCAATTGCTGCAAGTTTATCTACATGCTTATTTTCTATTCTAGGAATGGACTGGATGTTAATAGCTTTGAAATATTCCATTAAGTATCAAACTCTATTTCCGTAAGACTTCATTAATGGATTATTACAAACATTAAAATTTCTTAATTGATAACCAACTTGGAATCACCGAAAATATGTAGCATGCTAATACCTCTCTTTCTGGCCCAAAGTAAGCCATCAATTAATGCTTCGTATTCCACTACATTACAAGTGCATGAAAATTGGAGACTGAAAGATGAGAAATACATTTTGTTTGTTGGGTAAATGAGCATCAAACCTGCTCCATCCTTTCTTGAATGAAGCTTCCAAATCCCTTCTATTGCATTCTCTATTTTGGACAGCAAGGGAATTGGTGTGTTTTCTTCATACAAACAATACACACCAAAAAAATGTTCTTCAAATTCTTTACAAGGATCATGAATGTGTTCTTCATGTGTCTTTTCATCCATAAATAGGTTAGAAACACCATCTAATGATGAAACATGAGCTATATTATCAAAATCAAATTGGTCTAAGGCTGTATAATTAGCTACCGCATTAGAAGCATGAGGCTCAATGTGAAATGTTGCCAACAGTTCTAAATTGAAAGTAACCTTGGTGCCATAATGTGTAGTGAAAAATAAGAAGGACCAATATGAAGAGAGATAGCCTCCTATCTTTGTTGTGAAATCTCTTGATAAACACATAGCAAAGTAAAGAGTTAAATCTACAACAGTAATATCTTGCATAATGGAAACATTTGGGCAAGCATGCAATGTTACCTCTAGATTTTTTATGACTCCAATTGTATTAGTTGTGGTTCCATCCAACTGCAGGACACTTTTTTCTGTAGGTTCATATTGCAGACCCAATTTTTCTACAATTGCTTTTGGCATAACTGTGCTACTTGCACCGCTATCCACCAAATAGTTATAAACAAGATGTTCTCCAATAATCAGTGATAGATAAAATGGTGGTGGCTTCTTGATGTCGTGAGCATTTAATACTTTCTAAACCATCAATTTAACCTCTTTGATGATCTCTTGTTCCATCGTTCTAAAGACCATGTCTACTTTCTGAACTTCTTTTTCTATTGTTTTAGAATAAATCTGCAGCTTAGCTAGTTCATCATAAAGTAAATCTTGTTTTCCTGGAATACTTAGATCATCCCACATTGAGATGTTAGATTTATGATTTTTCATTACATCAACAATGTTAAAAGAAGCAACAATTTTAGAGACATATTCTATTGTTTTACCATAGGCTTTGGTGACAACTTATTCTGCTTCAGTTGCTTTTGATATCTGGGGTATAAATAACCTTCTTGGATCAGGTTGTAGTTGTTTTTGCTTCTCTTAAACAACTCGCACACCTACTATTTTTTGAGGAAAAACAGTATTGTTAGCTGGTTTTGAGCCTATAGTTGTTGTTTTATCAATGACAGCGGGTAGAATAGGCCTATTTTACTATTTTTTACTTTCTACAAGACTTTTTCCTAAGCTCTAGTAGTAACTGCGATGAAATCATCCTCACTGAAACTGACTAGGTTCTACTCAAGTACCTTCTGAACCTGAGTATCTTGTTGCCCACCCTCCATTTGAGGCATGAAAAATGTCTCAGATTGAGGTTGTGCAACAAGACTTATGTTCAGGAAAAGAATTTGGGTAACTTGTATCTGAATGAGGCTGATTACAAGGTTGACACCACTCTCCTGTAGCCATATTAACTAGAATTGAAGTGTTAGATGAACTAGGAGCTTTTGGGTCAACCTTCCTTTGCTGATAAGGATTCCTATAATTTTGATTTTGCTGGTAAGGCTCACTATTTTGCTGATAAGGAGCCTAATAAGGTATGCTAGGTAATGCAAGCCTATTCTCGATTGAAGTCAGTTTGTTCCCCATAGTCTGCAAATATTTAGAAACATCATCTGATGGGGCTGTAATAACGAATTTTATAATTGTGATAGGTTGTGGGATATGTGTTAAATCCGCCAAAAAAGGCATTGAAGGCCTTGGTGCTAATTTTCCAACTTGGATAAGACTATTTTCAGCTCAAATGGCAATAGCATAGGCTACTGGGAGAGTTTCTCCTCCCATAGACTGAATCATAGTTGAAATATCAATATTTAATACTTTAAGATAATAAAGAAAAACATGGTCATCTTGAGGCTTGACACTTGTTGGAATTCTTTCCCAAATTTTGGCAAAACAGAATGTTAAAACTAGACATAAATTCATTGGGAGCTCTTTTAGTGGTAGATAATTGTTCTATGAGAGATAAAAAATCTGAATTATCTTGAAATTGTTTTAGCAATTTACCACCTAAATCATCCCAAGTTCTTATCCATCCAATCTCTAGATTTATATACCATTGTAAGGATTGTCCTTTAAGGGATGTAGCTAAAAGTCTTAAAGCTACATCCTCATGAGTGATATTACGAACTACACATAAGGTTGTAACATATTTAATGTGCTTTGTAGGTGTAACCTGATTTTCACTAGTGAATGATGGAAAAAATTTCATGGCAACATTAGGGATGTCATGATAAAATGGGATTACTAATGGGCTGCCATTAGTAAAGGTCACAAAATTCCTAGGTGGTTGAATAATCATTCAAAAAACTAGTATCTGAATAGAGAAATTGATACGTGGTGAAGGAATATTAGGAGGAGGGTTATCAAAACCAAGCCTATTATAAGGTAAAGTATTACTAACTCTTCTCCTTCTTACATATTTCAAAGGTAAAGAAATAAACTCAGAAGGAATTCCTCTTACCGATGATCGTGTAGTTACTTTAGGTATGGAACATGCTTCAATACTTGTCTAAAATCAGCCCTACGAAGTCGCCAAATAGATCATTAAATATTTTAGAATAAATTACTGCATCTTTTTGTCCTGAAAGTAACTTTTATCTCTTGTAAATTTTTCATAGATATGCTATGAATATCTGTAACTTGTATGCAAATCTGATTCATTGTCCCACTAGGCATGCCAACAATTGTTCTCTCGAAATTGCACCCTAAAGAGAGATGGTTGCAGGTGTTCTTAGCTTACATATTTTATCTCCCTCTTTTGTAGATACAATCGAAACACCTCAAGTCTGTGGGTATAGCTATTTTGAGGTGAGTCTCTGATATTAAGTTTGGTTCCTTATTGATGTATCATAAACTTATTTTCTGGGGTTTAAGGGTAAAAGATGACTGTAAAAAATGAAATTAAAAATGAGGTGATACACCAAACTTGTGTGAGGTCTTTGACTGAGTACATGCACAATTGATATGGAATGAATTTATGATGCATAGTCCAATGGTTTTCTGAAATATAATTAAGGGTAAACACTTTGATGTATTAAGGGATAAAATCATAACAATACTGCTAAGTTACACATACACATTAATATCATGTAGAAGTTACTGAATTTGTAATAGGGTAAGATGATTAATCAATGAATTAAACATTCACAAGATTAATGAAAACATACACAAGACTGCAAATAATTGGAAAATACTTCACATTTAAAGGGAAAGACTGGCAGAAAATGCTTTAGCACTCCTGTATCTAAAAGTCCCCCTTAAAACTAAATCTAACTCTCACTAACTCCCTTGTGCTTTGCCAAGGCAAACAATATATAGAAAAATTAATTCAGTCATCCTTACTAAAAATAGACTAGGGTTGTACTCACCCATGCACTCCATTTTTATCTTTTATTTAATAATAAATAAGGAATAAAAATAAAGCAGACTAATACAAGAGGCATTAATAGCTGTTGATTACATCACAGTCAAACTGTAGTTGACTGTTCTATTTTTAAGAAAAGCATAGGTGAATAATTTGCTAATAATAAATCTTAGAATATGAGCAAGTCTTCTCCTAGTGCATGTAAATTTTGTCCTCTTTTTGATTTGTCCTTTTTTGAAGGCATGCAAAAATACTCCTGTGTATTGAGAAAAATCAAAATACAATATTTGTAATACTTGAAAAAATAATTCATCCAATCATCCACTTGATGGGAACCACCTCCAAGCTCATGTTCTGATGTTGACATTCCTTGTCTTCTTGTGGTCACATGGATAACATACTGTAAATAATATCCAACCCCTCCAATAGTGGGGACCACCTTTGCAGTTCACCATTTGATGGGTACGAGGTAACTTTTGTATGTATTAAGGTAACTGTTCTTTGATTATTAGTTTGGATGTCACATTATATAGTTTGGACCTTATACAAGCTTAATGCAAAATAATGTAATTTGGACACCCTTTGATAAAACATGATATACTATAGTCTTCCACCTTATGTATTTCTTGTCGGCTTTTGCATTTTATTGGAATAAGACCATACATTACCTTTTGGGAGGTGTTTGCATGAACATTATTTGGTCAACCTTTTGGAATATTCAGTGCTTGGATCATAGTTGAGATCCCCTTTTGATATGTCAAATGCAATAGTTTTAAAATAAAATGGGTTGGCCCCCTCGTGAAGATTGAAAGGAATGATAACCAGATCATACCAAGCCAAGAACACAGATACTAATCAAACACCACGATCTATAAGATGAAATAAATTCACTAGAATAACTTTACATAAACCTTTGCAAACAAATGAGCAACAATATGATATATTATTTTTGAAGTCAATGCAATACATTAAGAATGGGCCTTGCTTAAATAGGCAAGGAATAACAATCTAAGAACCAGTCAAGGTCGTATATCAAGCCATAAATCAAGGAAATAACTAGTCATCAAAGTACTATTCAAGACCATAGATTTAGGAGATAACTAGACATCAAGGCTCTAGTCAATAACATAGATCAAGGAAATAACTATACCTAACAACTAGATAATATCTCCTAATATCTAAATAAGATAAAAGAAATATCCACACACATAAGTGGGTGAGGATAAATACAATAAAGGAAAATAAAGTACGGTTAAATACCTAC
>CM034150.1:760597848-760610207 GCA_019776745.2 Taxus chinensis | reverse complement strand
CCTTAGCTGACGGGGCGCGAAAAGAAAACAATAGAATAAAAATAAAACAAAGGACACAAATGAAAAGGAAAAAAAAGTCTTCTTTAAAAGGGCTAAAGTCAAGTCACAAATTTGAATAATTCCCCACTATTGATTTTGTGTTCTTCCCGAAGGGAATTTGTGTTTATATTTGATGACACTTATTGTGAGTTTGGAAGCATTTGATTTAAGATTCGTTAATGCTATTGTAAAAACCCACTCGTACGTTTTATTTTGAAAAAAAATTAATAGAGCGATGAATATTTGTGGTGTGCAGTGGTCATATATATTTGTTTAGTATTTAAATTCTATCCCATTTTTCTATAATTAGTATTTTTTTGGTTTTATTTCCACTAATTAAATTACAAATCATGAAGTAACACGATTATTAATTTTATTAATAGATTAACTTTTCGAAGGTTTTGAAAAGAAATTCTTATATTGAGTGTTCTCAAACAAAGAAAAAACTAGGTTTTTCTCTGTCTTAGGATTGAAAATAGAAGTACAAATAAGATCGATTATTTTTTTTACTACTATTAACTAAGAAATATTGAAAAGATACAACATAGATATTTCAGGAGAATGATACTTTAATAGAGTTTTATGTCCTTTTTATGTAGTATTTTTGTTTTCTAAATTGTTGATTGCTTATTGATTTAGGAATGATTTGAAAGATTAATTGCATATTTACTATCAAGATTAGGTCTTTCCTCCACAATTTAATCAATATTTTTTTTCTTAATTTTCTATAACTATCGGCCCCGACACATACATCAGTTGATGCCAATTAAACCAAAAAATTGCAAAACACTCATGCTTCAAAGTAAGCAAGGGAGTTTGTATTTGAAGGTGTTCCGCAAGTTACCATTTCAAACTCAGATCTCGTTTTTCATGTTATTTACATTTATTTTATTGAATTTATATGGAATTTCCATTTATGTGTATATCTCACTTTCGTTGATTAGTTTGTTAGGCAATCTCTCTCTGAAGGCACGTTCAATAAATTGGTCCATAGCCAACTGGAACTTCATGGCATCAAGACTTAGGGTGACCAAGACATGGAGAAAAGTATTTTCTTTTCCTTTTGGAAATTTTGATCATTGTACAGTGTCACCCTCAATCATGGCCCGTTTGTTATCAACAATACCCTTGTTGTATAATCTCATTAAAATAGATCATTTCAAGTATCAAAACAAGAAAACATCAAAATATTTGTCCAAATGAGTTTATGTGTATCTATCTCCCTCTTATGATAGTCATTGAGAAACTTGTTAAATCCTTTAACGTGTAATTTATCTATCACGAGAAACCTTAGTATTATCCAGCTCGACTTAAAATAGGTTTGTTTAGAATATAATTTAATCACATACCTTAGTGAAACCATTGAAATCTATTTGGAGATCCATCATTTTTTCATTTTTTATTACATTAACATCCTAAAAAAATATTTCAATTGCCAATTTCTGGACTGTGTGATTTTAAAATGTCCTTTGATGTTGAACTCATGATGAATGATATGAGAGAAAATTATATTGAAATATAATCCACCAATCTCCAATGAAGAAATCCTCACTACTCTTGTAAATAAGTATCACTCCTGGGTGATATGGAGTTTGGCTACTAGACCTATGTGAGATATTGATTCCTTGATTTGTGGGATGTTGTTCTCATTCAACTCACCCTCTTTCCTTCAATTTTTCAAGAAAAGATAGACATCTTTCGTCAATGAGATAATCAATCTTCATAAAATCAATTAATTAGAACATCACGTGAGCTTCATCTCTCCCATTTCAATGTAGCTATAGAAATTTAAGCACCATAATTAGATAGAACATTTTTATTATTATTGGTAAATAGTTTTTTGAATGGGACTATACCCTTGTACAATAGGGCTCAAAATCCTGATTAAACAATTTCAACATTACACGAAGTGATCAAAATAAAGATTTAACAAATTAGCCCAACGAAAAGAAATAGTCTGCCAAAAACAACCAAATACTAGCACTCTTATAGCTTAAAAATAGCCATAAAATAACAACTGTATAGTGTAGCAGCTTACCAACAACAACATAGAAGGGTAACAACCCAGATGCAGTAATGAAAGCATATACAAGGAAAATATTCATGCCTTTTCTGAGACAATGGGGGATTTAGATTTAGTGTATTCCTTCTTTTTCCTATCTACCACCTGTCCAATTTATAATGCCCTAGTGGATGCTTCGTCGGGGTTGGAAAAATCCAACCCTGTAGTGTAAGTATGAAATTTTAAATTATAAAATAAACCCGAATAAGAGAAAATATGTGATGATGATTCAGAAACAACATAAAATAAAATAAAGTAATCAAAACGTAGATAAATTTAAAAATTACTAATGCATGCCCTAGAATTTGTAAAGGATATAATCTGAATGACATAACTAATTGAAAAGCTCCCTTGAGCTATTGTATGAGTGCCTAATCACAATTACACCCTAAAGATTCTGGGGGTTACAAATAATATTTAAATATTACAAAATCTTTCGATTATATATATATATATATATATATATATATAGCCTTAATATAGCATATATTATGTTCTTATGGTAAAATTATCATGATTTTCTATGGTGATTAATCTGCTATATAATACCATAATTATAAATCATAAAATAATTAGCCATTTCAAAGCTAGACTACTATAAAACCTAGTATGAATCTCCAAAGTTGAAACCATGATAATAGAATGATTAGACCTCCCTTGTTATATCAAACAACAAACATATGTTTAATGGTTATAACACAAGTTGCATAGTAAGTCACTTTGGACTTCTCACTATTTAGTATGATAATTTAGAAGTATGCATAGGGATTTTGTCACCGTTGTAATACCCCTTTTGGTGTTCTTTCATGTTCTTGATTCTTCGACCGCAGTAACTAATGTAGAATGTTTGTAATGTTCTCCCTATGCGTTAAGTAATTTCAATCCTTGTTGCGAAGTAGATTTAACGTATTTTCATTTCATCATACCATCTTGTGCTAGCATAAATGCTTATTAGATTGTTGAGAGTGTTTGTATCATATTTTAGGAACATAATTTTGAAGACATATCGTATTCTTATTTCAATGGGTTACTTATTGATGCCCTTGTGTAAAGATCTAAAGGAATATTCAAAAAAATTACAAAGGTGTTTTGGGCGTATTTAAAAAGGGGCCTAATATTCATAAGCTAATTTTAATTATTTTGTTCACCCACCCAAGACATAAAATTGGAGCAAACCATGGTTAGTATTGACTCTCGTGGGGACGTGGGGATAGTCCTTAGTGGGGCAAACCATTTTAGGGAGACTGTAAAATATAAATTTAATTTATTCACCCACCATGTCAGCCATCTTTGATAACGGCCCCAGTCAGAAATAGTTCACATATTAGCCAAAGGGAATAAAACAGTTGGCAACGGATATTTGTTTTATTTATATGCTTAGTTAGTACCAAGTTTGAATGCGTAGTGGGTAGGTTTTGGGTGGCATGAAGGAAGGGGGATCTAGTCAATCATGTAGGTAGTTGAAGAAGAATTCATCCCTGTCATTATCCCTACATAATAATGCATTGTAATTTGTTTGATATCTGGAGACCTTATCCCACGCAAAACCCAAGCCCGCATTATAAATTTAGCATTGTTTTGGATAGTTGCAGCGATTAAATTTTTTTGATGTCTTAGCCATAAGTCCCCTGGCAGTTATTCCTGTAAAATGTGGATGTACGTGTAAGGCATGGGAACTGTTGCCAAAATGCCGAACAGAATGTTTGCCCACATGAACTGCTATGGCCTAGGATTTGCTCAGATCAAGTTTTGGTTGTAAAAGGGATCTGAAACTTTCTAGAAAATGAAGTCATAGGTTCTTATCCTCCATGTAATGCCCTCATTTTCCCCACATAAAAACCCGAGAAACCCGAAAGCAAACAGGAAAATTATGGATTTTTTTTACAGGTTCCAAGGCCTTAGTTCATATTTTAATTAAATCCAGATTACAAAATTTTAGACTATTAAATGAAAGTTGGGACTAAAATAATAATTGGTTACCATTGGCCCAACCCTATTAAAATATTTCGATTTGATTTCCCTTATTAAGTTCTGTTGCTAAATTTAAATATTATTATATTTTATTCTTTCTTATTTAGGCCCAAGGGTCTTATTAAATCTATTTTATTGAATGGACCCAAATTAAATTCAACATTTTATTAGGTAATATTAATAATCTCCTATTTTAAAATAAATCAAATGAACATGGTTTAATACCAAAGGTGTCAAGGGTACATAACATGGTCTAACCCCTTAGGCCCCATTTAACATTACACACACATCTATTATAAAAAAACATTCCCACCTAAAATACCCCATCACTTAAGTGATGTAAGGTCAAACTTCGGCCATTGGATAAAAGTTTTCCTAGCCCTTAGATTTAGGTTTGGCAAAAGTAACCCTAGAAATCCTTATGAAAACTCTTATATTCATTTCCTTTATTCAAACTCTCATTTTCTTTATTTGATTTGCAGGTTTAAGGAAGAAGGAGAAGGGAAAGAATCCATGGAGGCCATTGTTAGCATAAAGATATGTAGGATTTATTTTATATAATTAGGAGAGTTTGTTTATTATTTATTCCATTATTCTCTCGTAGATAATTATCTCCCCTTACATTTTGGAGAGTATTGTTAGGTATCCTTCCTATAAATATTGTATCCACTTCTTGAGTAAGATTTAATAACAATAGATAACAAATCTCTTTTTTCTCTCCTCAACTTTTGCCTCACATTTTGGTATCAGAGTGGAGTAAACTCTGACCTGAGTGTGTGAAGGAGAAGAGGTCTATTCTCAGTGTGGATCAAAACAACTACATGGAGAAGGAAAATACCAAGAGCACTACTGAGTGAGGATTTAATTTAAAAAAAATATTTTGTTTCTTTTCTCCGTAGTGCTTGTTGGAGCAGATTGTAAATTCTTCAAACTCTCAGCCTACATGGAAATCACTCATGTTGAAATTTCTATAGAGAATTGAAGCTTACCAAACAGAGTATTCATTTTCATTTCTACGCGTGGAAAGACAAAGGATTGTTTCTACACATGCGTATAAAGTTTTGAAGCCTACATTTTTTTCTTTTGCTACTGCTCTGATCTCTTTTGTTGCCTGAATAGACCAAAAGATGAATAGAAAGGAGAGATATTGCATGGGAAATAATTCCCATGACTACTTGGAAGAGCTTCAATGCTTATAAATTTGTCTTTTGTTGTCTAAGTATAGATTGTAGTTCATGCATTAAGAATTTTACTTATTCTTTACAGATGCATGAAGGAAGCTCAAAGAGGGAGATCTATGTGAAGGAGAAAATAGTGTGAAGTTTGGTGTGTGTAACTTGCTGCTACGTGGAGAAACAGACTAGCTACCTGCGTGGAAGGAGGATTAAACTAAAAGTTGTGTGGAGCGTGAACATTGAGGAATCTAGTTGATTGGGATTAGTAGCTGGACCTTTGGGAGCTTGCAGTATTTTAGATCTAAATTTTATTTTTTTAAAATGTGGTAATCTCTTGGTTGTACATGTTTATTTGAAGAGGCTTGCATTTAGAAGGAGTTTAAGCATTCTTGAGCTTGGATGTGGGAAGAATAGATAGTCTTTTACTTAAAAGGAAGTGAATTAATTCTAAAAATTTCTATAATTTGTTATCTGCGTGGATGTGAGAAGAGAATTTTATTTTATTTTACGTGGAAGGAAAGAAGACTTGAAAACGCTGAAGAGTGTTCCACGAATCTCTACTATATGTCAAGTGTAAGTGAAAGCTAAGGGAGTATTGAAAGCCAACATGAAGACTCGTAAGCTATAGAACACCATCAAGATGCTGAAGAAAGCTCTAGGTTCTACTTTGCTTTAGTAAATGAGATTTACAACACTAGAAATCTAGTCTTTGACGAGCTCGTTCAATGAGGACTTTTTGAATATTTTGTTTTTGACGTCAACTACTAATCAAAGTGAGTTCGGGGAAGAGTTAGAAGCCGAGTACAATACTGAATATGAAGACAAAGAATAATGCCCCTCTAAGATGTCACTGTCTCTCAGCACATGAGTATTGAGAGAATCTGAGAGCCAATACTTCTCATCAGTGAGTAAAAGTTGTAATAACTCTTGAATAAATAAATAAAAAATTATTATAAATTTTTTAATTATGATTTCTACTCTAAAGTTTCTTCTTTCCAATGGTCATTTAGTTAAACGGCCCAATTTTATGCCTTGGAAAATAAAAATGAGGACAATACTTCAGTTTAAAGGATTATGGGGCATCGTGACCAAATATGTGACTCGCTCCCATAGCCCCTGATGAATTAATAAAGTATGAAATGGATAGTGGCAAATCCTTGATGCTGATAATGCTCAGTATCAGTGACTATATGCAAACATCATATTTGGAATGTCAAGAAACCAAAGGAATCCTAGGGATAAGCTGGCAACAATTTATGAAGCCAAAAATAATACTAAGATCCTCCATCTTTAGTCAAAGTTACACACCCTCTCTATGGGATCAGATGAGAAAGTAGAGGAGTTTTTATGTCCTGTGCTAGAGCTATGATCAAAGTTATTAGCCCTCAGTGAAATGTTGGACGACAAAATTCTTGTATCGATCACCCTTGACAGGGCTCAAAATCCCGATTAAACAATTTCAGTGTTACACGAAGTGATCAAAATAAAGATTTAACAAATTAGCCCAATAACAAGAAATAGTCTACCAAAAACAACCAAATACTAGCACTCTTACAACTTAAAAATAGCCATAAAATAACCTGTATAGTGCAGCAACTTCCCACTAGCAACACAGAAGGGCAACAACCCAGATGCAGTAATGAAAGCATATACAAGGAAAATATTCATGCCTTGTCTGAGACAATGGGGGATTTAGATTTAGTGTATTCCTTCTTTTTCCTATCTACCACCGTCCAATTTATAATGCCCTAGTGGACGCTTCGTCGGGGTTGGAAAAATCCAACCCTGCAGTGTAAGTATGAAATTTTAAATTATAAAATAAACCTAAATAAGAGAAAATACATGATGATGATTCAGAAACAACATAAAATAAAATAAAGTAATCAAAACGTAAATAAATTTAAAAATTACTATTGCATGCCCTAAAATTTGTAAAGGATATAGTCTGAATCACAAAACTAATTGAAAAGCTCCCTTGAGCTACTGTATGAGTGCCTAATCGCAATTACACCCTAAAGATTCTGGGGGTTACAAATAATATTTAAATATTACAAAATCTTTCGATTATATATATATAGCCTTAATATAGCATATATTATGTTCTTATGGTGAAATTATCATGATTTTCTATGGTGATTAATCTGCTATATAATACCATCACTATAAATCATAAAATAATTAGCCATTTCAATGCTAGACTTCTATAAAACCTAGTATGAATCTCCAAAGTTGAAACCATGATAATAGAATGATTAGACCTCCCTTGTTATATCAAACAACAAACATATGTGTAATGGTTATAACACAAGTTACATAGTAAGTCACTTTGGACCTCTCACTAGTTAGTATGAAATTTTAGAAGTATGCATAGGGATTTTGCCACCTTTGTAATACCCCTATCAGTGTTCTTTTTTGTTCTTGATTCTTTGACTGTAGTAGCTAACGTAGAATGTTTGTAATGTTATCCCTATGCATTAAGTAATTGCAATCCTTGTTGTGAAGTAAATTTAATGTCTTTTCATTCCATCATACCAGCTTGTGCTAGCATAAATGCTTATTAGATTGTTGAGGGTGTTTGTATCATATTTTAGGAACATAATTTTAAAGACATATCGTATTCTTGTTTCAATGGGTTACTTATTGATGCCCTTGCGTAAAGCTCTAAAGGAATATTCAAAAAAATTACAAGGGTGTTTTGGTCATATTTAAAAAGGGGCCTAATATTCATAAGCTAATTTTAATTATTTTGATCACCCACCCAAGACATAAAATTGGAGCAAACTGTGGTCAGTATTGACTCTCGTGGGGATGTGGGGATAGTCCTTAGTGGGGAAAACCATTTTAGGGAGACTGTAAAATATAAATTTAATTTTTTCACCCACCATCTAAGCCATCTTTGACAACGGCCTAGTCAGAAATAGTTCACATATTATCCAAAGGGAATAAAACAGTTGGCAACGGATATTTGTTTTATTTATATGCTTAGTTAGTACCAAGTTTGAATGCGTAGTGGGTAGGTTTTGGGTGGCATGAAGGAAGGGGGATCTAGTCAATCATGTAGGCAGTTGAAGAAGAATTCATCCCTGTCATTATCCTATATAATAATGCATTGTAATTTGTTTGATATCTGGAGACCTTATCCCACACAAAACCCAAGCCCGCATTATAAATTTAGCATTGTTTTGGTTAGTTGCAGCGATTAAATTTTTTTGATGTCTTAGCCATAATTCCCCTGGCAGTTATTCCTGTAAAATGTGGATGTATGTGTAAGGCGTGGGAATTGTTGCCAAAACACCGAACAAAATGTTAGCCCACATGAACTGCTATGGCCAAGGATTTGCTCAGATCGAGTTTTGGTTGTAAAAAGGATATGAAAATTTCTAGAAAATGCAGTCATAGGTTTTTATCCTCCATGTAACGTCCTCATTTTTCCCACATTGAAACCCAAAAGAAAATAGGAAAATTATGGATTTTTTTGACAGGTTCCAAGGCCTTAGTTCAGATTTTAATAATTGGTTACCATTGGCCTAACCATATTAAAATATTTCGATTTGATTTCCTTTATTAAGTTATGTTGTTGAATTTAAATATTATTATATTTTATTCTTTCTTGTTTAGGCCCAAGTGTCTTATTAAATCTATTTTATTGAATGGACCCAAATTAAATTCAACATTTTATTAGGTAATATTAATAATCTCCTATTTTAAAATAAATCAAATGAACATGGTTTAATACCAAAGGTGTCAAGGGTACATAACATGGTCTAACCCCTTAGGCTCCATTTAACATTACACACACATCTATTATAAAAAGACATTCCCTCCTAAAATACCTCATCACTTAAGTGATGTAAGGTCAAACTTCGGCCATTGGATAAAAAATTTCCTAGCCCTTAGATATAGGTTTGGAAAAAGTAACCCTAGAAATCCTTACAAAAACTCTTATATTCATTTGCTATATTCAAACTCTCATTTTCTTTATTTGGTTTTCAGGTTTAAGGAAGAAGGAGAAGGGAAAGAATCCATGGAGGCCATTGTTAGCATAAAGATATGTAGGATTTATTTTATATAATTAGGAGAGTTTTTATTTATTTATTCCATTATTCTCTAGTAGATAAGTATCTCCCCTTACATTGTGGAGAGTATTGTTAGGTATTCTTTTTATAAATATTTAATAAGAAGAGATAACAAATCTCTTTTCTCTCTTCTCAATTTTTGTCTAACATTTTGGTATCAGAGTGGAGTAAACTCTAACCTAAGTATGTGAAGGAGAAGAGGTATATTCTCAGCGTGGATCAAAACAACTACATGGAGAAGGAAAATACAAGAGCACTGCTGTGTGAGGATTTAATTAAAAAAAAATCTTTTGTTTGTTTCTCCGTAGTGCTTGTTGGAGCGGCTTGTAAATTCTTCAAACTCTCAGCCTACATGGAAAACACTCACGTTGAAATTTCTATAGAGAATCGAAGATTACCAAACGGAGTATCCATTTTCATTTCTACGCATGGAAAGACAAAGGATTTTTTCTACACATGCGTAGAAAATTTTGAATCCTATAGTTTTGTCTTTTGCTGCTACTCTGATCTCTTTTGTTTCCTTAATAGACCAAAAGATTCATGGAAAGGATAGAGACTGCATGGGAAATAATTCCCATGACTGCGTGGAAGAGCTTTAATGCTTATAAATTTGTCTTTTGTTGTCTAAGTATAGATTGTAGTTCATGCGTTAAGAATTTTACTTATTCTTTACAGCTGCATGGAGGAAGCTCGAAGAGAGAGATCTACATGAAGGAGAAAATAGTGTGAAGTTTGGTGTGTGTCACTTGCTGCTACGTGGAGAAACAGACTAGCTACCTGCATGGAAGGAGGATTAGACTAGAAGTTGCGTGGAGTGTGAACGTTGAGGAATCTAGTTGATTGGGATTAGTAGCTGGACCTTTGGGAGCTTGTAGAATTTTAGATCTAAATTCAATTTTTTTAAACGTGGTAATCTTTGGTTGTACATGTTTATTTGAAGAGGCCTGCATTTAGAAGGCATTTAAGAATTCCTGAGCTTGGACGTGGGAAGAATAGCTAGTCTTTTACTTAAAAGGAAGTGAATAAATTCTAAAAATTTCTGTAATTTGTGATCTACGTGGATGTGAGAAGAGAATTTTATTTTATTTTACATGGAAGGAAAGAAGACTTGAACACGCCAAAGAGTGTCCCACGAATCTCTACTATATGTCAAGCATAAGTGAAAGCGAAGGGAGTCTTGAAAGCCAACATGAAGACTCGCAAGCTGTAGAACACCATCAAGATGCTGAAGAAATCTCTGGGTTCTACTTTGCTTTGGTAAATGAGCTTTGCAACACTAGAAATCTAGTCTTCGACGAGCTCGTTCAATGAGGACTTACTGAATATTTCATTTTCAATGTCAGCTACAAAGGAAAGCGAGTTCGGGAAGAGTTAGAAGCTGAGTACAATACTGACTGTGAAGATGAAGAAGAATTCACCTCCAAGATTCGCCATCTCTTAGGACATGAGTATTGAGAGAATCTGAGAGCCAATACTTCTCATCAGTGAGTAAAAGTTGTAATAACTCTTGAATAAATAAATAATTTTTTTAAATATTTTACTTACAATTTCTGCTCTTAAGTTTCTTCTTTCCAATGTTCAGTTACTTAAAGGGACCAATTTTATGCTCTGGAAAATAAAAATGGGGAAAATCCTTCAGTTTGAAGGATTATGGGGCATCGTGACCAGATATGTGACCGCTCCCACAACCCCTGATGAATTAATAAAGTATGAAATGGATAGTGCCAAATCCTTGATACTGATAATGCTCATTATCAGTGACGATATGCAAACACATGTTCGGAATGCCGAGAAACCAAAGGAATCCTGGGACAAGCTGGCAACAATTTATGAAGCCAAAAATAAGACTAAGATCCTCCATCTTTAGTTAAAGCTACACACCCTCTCTATGGGGTCAGATGAGAAAGTAGAGGAGTTTTTACGTCCTGTGCTAGAGCTATGATCGAAGTTATTAGCCCTCATTGAAATGTTGGACGAAAAAATTATCGTATCGATCACCTTGAGAGAACTCCCTTCTCAATTCTAAGTGTTTGTTACGACACTGAATGTATCTGAACAAATAGTGGCATTCGAAGAACTTGTGAATTTTCTGTAGTGGAAAGAGGATATCAATTCCTCGCAAGAGGAAACTCTGGATAAAGCCATGTTCTCAAAGCCAATCCATGGTCAAAATAATTTGAAGGGTCCCCCAGATAAGCCAAATTAAGCGTAAGAAAAACAACAATAGAAAGATCAAAAGTCAAAGAGGCAGTGTCACATTTGCAGAACCAACACTCATGACACTGATCATTGCTAGTACAATAGCTTGAAACAAGGGTCTTCAAGTCAAACATGCACATCAAGGCGGGAAGATTTTCAAAAGTCCAAATGATGTCCCCGATGGAGATAACACAAGGGACATCTCGCATCCCAACAAGAAAATGAATCTGCTGAGGAGACATCGGAAGGAGCCCATGGTGGTAAGAACCTTATACTCGTCTCTCAAACATCACAACCCACGAAGAGATTCTGGATGATAGACTCCGATGCAAGTAAGGACATGTCAGGTGATAAGGATCTATTTGAATCACTCGATGAACAACCCACTGGAGATCACGTTCGGATATAAGATGAAAAAGAGTACGTTGCAGAAGGAATAAGTAGAGTCACCATCCCTTTAGGACCATGTAAATGTACTCTTACAAAGGTATTATATGTTCTTGGATTGACTAGCAACCTCCTGTCAGTAGCTCAACTATTGAATCATCACCTGAAGGTAGAATTTCTTGTCCAAATGGCATAAAATCATGTTTGATCTCATAAAAAGGTAAGATTATTGCTAGAGCATTTCTAAAAGATAAGTTATTTGCTTTAGATATTGTTTCATCTTCCGCAATAGTTTTATCTGCATTAATAGTACAATCTACTGCACACTGGCATTTTAGATATGGACACTTGTTGGCTAGTTTATTACATTAGATGAGTTCAAAAGAAATGGTAATGGATTACCCCAAATTTTTCTTAATTTACTTCCTATATAACTTAGTTTGTCTTGAC